>JASANA010004294.1:0-16878 GCA_030248095.1 Ptycholaimellus sp. GST1_10
ATTTAAAGATTTTTGATTTTTAAAAGAGAGTATTCTATACCTAAAAAGTTTATATTTTTTTTGTTTTGAATAAATTTCTGAAAATACTCCTTATACAAAAACGATGATGCAATTATCTCCCTTTATTGGGGATTGTAAAGCCTTATTTAGTTGGTTTTTAGTAATTTATGAAGTTGTGTAATTTTTACATCGTTTACAGAGGTGTAATTACTTGTAAATTATTGTTATCAATATACAGACGAACAACTTAGAGAAATTAATAGTATCTGTGTCAGGATTTGTCTTAAATAACATCTTTCAGTCTACTTAATCGATGGTATTTTTATGCCATTATTACTCTACAATAAAAGTAGTATAGTCTTTAATTTTAAAGGCAAAATTGTCCTTGAATTTATTTGAGGGTTGTTTATCTCCAGCTTTTATGCTCTGAGGTAATACAGAAGATATATATGAAATTTTGGGTTTAAAATTACCATATTATATAAAAATATATATCCATCCTTATCCGCGTGCTTTTTGGATGAAAATAAATATGTGTGCGTGCCAAACTTCGTTTAATATTACCGAAGTTTGCGCTCACATAGTCAAAGTTATATCTATACTCTTATTAAAATATTGCTTTTTTTTCTTTTTTAAGATAAAATAAAAACAGACATTTTATATTTTTTTTTAAAAAAGAAAAATGAAATAAGTAAACTTTAAGAAATAAATAAAAATATGATAATTACGTAAGAAAATGTAATTTTTAATAATTTATTAAAAAAAAGCTTTAATTTATTACTAATTTTTTTTTTTTTTTAAAAAAAAAAAAAAAAAAAAAAAAGAAAAGTCTGTTTGTTTTTAATGTTAAAAAAGAAAAAAAAGCAATATTTTAATAAGGGTATAGATGTGGCTTTGTTATTTTCACCCTAAAAACACGCGGTATATTTAGATTTTTTATAAAAATATGTTAAAATAAAAAGCACTCAATATAATTTTATAATATTTTTATAAAACATGATAATACCTGTAAATAATCTGTTAAATGGATATCAGCAAGAATTAAGTAGATTTAATAATGAAATGCGTGAATTATGTACGAAAACTAGAGAAATAAAACAATATGCTGAAAATGTTGAAAATTTATATACAAAATCTACTGAACATGGAAATCGTGTTTTAGAGTTATTAAATCAATATTCTAAAATTCAAAGAGGTGCTTCTTTTGATGCTATACATAAATTTTATTGTGATAATGAAGAAGATGTATGTTCTCTTAGCACCTCTGGTACTTCTGATATAAGAAATTCTATGAATTGTAAAATGATTATAGTTGGATTGGTAACTTATTTCAGCATGTTTGTGTTTTATTTCTCTTAAAAGAGAAACCAATTATCACTTATAATGATTACATTAATTCTTCTTTGAATAGCTCCCTTTGGATCAATGGGTATTATCTTTTCCAGCTCTTTATTACTGGTAATTATTCTTGGTAATTTAGCTGGTATATTAGCGACTCCCCCTTTCACATTGATCCCTCTTTTTTCTTCTAAATCTGTCAGATGGATAACCTCTTCTGTACGCAAATGACTGAAGTCCATATCATCAAATACTATTCCGTCATTTGCGTCATTTAGTTCTTTAAGGTTATCCATATGACTTACTAATAAAGGGTTGTTAAAGGCACTTAAAGCTAACTGTGTTTTTCCTTTTCCTGAAGGTCCTATGATGACACATGTTAGCTTATTTCTGTTAATTTTAAGCCAATTTAGGAAGTCTTTAGGTATATTAAAGTCGCTCAATTTATATTTTGGACAGTATCTCCACCATTTATAATTGAGCGACATCTCTTCATTAAGTGCCTTTAACAATTTTGTTTTACTTAGAAATATTTGTATTCTTATGTTTTTTTGTAAATTTAAGAGTGATTCTTTTAAAAGTTCATTTTTACTTAAATTTACATTTTTTTTTCTAATCGATAAAATTTTTTTTATCCATAAATTACTTAATTCTAAATTATTTAAAATATTGGATTTATGCTTAAAATTGCTATTACCAGCCTTTAAATAATCGTTCCCTTTAGTTATGTATGCAATAGCTTTATTTATGTTCTTGGTTGGCTGGTAATTGCCATGTACTCCACATATATCTAAATCTTGTGCGTTATAAATTTTAATTTGTCGATCAAGAGTAATAAAAACATGAAAATGTTCATAAGGATGCTCTTGATCGGATTTTTCATATGCTGTTATTAATGTTTTGATTTTAGCTTTTCTTTCTTGAAAAGAAATTTTTAGAAATTCATGAAGTTGCTCTTTTGAATTTAACAAAGTTGTTTTTGGATAAGTTAAAAAAAGAGATTTTGTGTGTATTAAAAATTTTTTTTTAGTCATTTTTATTGTTCTTTTTATGTTTAAATTTTTTATATAAAAATATGTCAATTTTAATACTCTCTTTGGCGTGTTTTGAAAGTTAAGGATATTTTTTATTCTTTTTTTTTATCCATTTCTTAAATAAGCATTAATAAAGGGCTTGTGACAAAAAAATAAATTTTAAGTATGCTAAAATATCCTTATTTTTATTCCATGAAACCCTTTAAAAATCCTTAAAAAGCCGTAAATTATCCTTCTTGAAATTCACACTTTATAATATGGATATTATAAGGATATTTGAAGGATATTTTCTCTATATTTTAAAATAGATACTAGCTAAAAATGAATATTTTTTGTATAATACCAACGGTAATTTTTTACTTTTTATATATCGAAATTTTTAAAAGGTATATTTTTGTGATTTTTTTCTAGAAAGAAATTATGAATATTTAAAGATTTTTGATTTTTAAAAGAGAGTATTCTATACCTAAAAAGTTTATATTTTTTTTGTTTTGAATAAATTTCTGAAAATACTCCTTATACAAAAACGATGATGCAATTATCTCCCTTTATTGGGGATTGTAAAGCCTTATTTAGTTGGTTTTTAGTAATTTATGAAGTTGTGTAATTTTTACATCGTTTACAGAGGTGTAATTACTTGTAAATTATTGTTATCAATATACAGACGAACAACTTAGAGAAATTAATAGTATCTGTGTCAGGATTTGTCTTAAATAACATCTTTCAGTCTACTTAATCGATGGTATTTTTATGCCATTATTACTCTACAATAAAAGTAGTATAGTCTTTAATTTTAAAGGCAAAATTGTCCTTGAATTTATTTGAGGGTTGTTTATCTCCAGCTTTTATGCTCTGAGGTAATACAGAAGATATATATGAAATTTTGGGTTTAAAATTACCATATTATATAAAAATATATATCCATCCTTATCCGCGTGCTTTTTGGATGAAAATAAATATGTGTGCGTGCCAAACTTCGTTTAATATTACCGAAGTTTGCGCTCACATAGTCAAAGTTATATCTATACTCTTATTAAAATATTGCTTTTTTTTCTTTTTTAAGATAAAATAAAAACAGACATTTTATATTTTTTTTTAAAAAAGAAAAATGAAATAAGTAAACTTTAAGAAATAAATAAAAATATGATAATTACGTAAGAAAATGTAATTTTTAATAATTTATTAAAAAAAAGCTTTAATTTATTACTAATTTGTTTTGTTTTGTAAAAAAAAAAAAAAAAAAAAAAAAGAAAAGTCTGTTTGTTTTTAATGTTAAAAAAGAAAAAAAAGCAATATTTTAATAAGGGTATAGATGTGGCTTTGTTATTTTCACCCTAAAAACACGCGGTATATTTAGATTTTTTATAAAAATATGTTAAAATAAAAAGCACTCAATATAATTTTATAATATTTTTATAAAACATGATAATACCTGTAAATAATCTGTTAAATGGATATCAGCAAGAATTAAGTAGATTTAATAATGAAATGCGTGAATTATGTACGAAAACTAGAGAAATAAAACAATATGCTGAAAATGTTGAAAATTTATATACAAAATCTACTGAACATGGAAATCGTGTTTTAGAGTTATTAAATCAATATTCTAAAATTCAAAGAGGTGCTTCTTTTGATGCTATACATAAATTTTATTGTGATAATGAAGAAGATGTATGTTCTCTTAGCACCTCTGGTACTTCTGATATAAGAAATTCTATGAATTGTAAAATGATTATAGTTGGATTGGTAACTTATTTCAGCATGTTTGTGTTTTATTTCTCTTAAAAGAGAAACCAATTATCACTTATAATGATTACATTAATTCTTCTTTGAATAGCTCCCTTTGGATCAATGGGTATTATCTTTTCCAGCTCTTTATTACTGGTAATTATTCTTGGTAATTTAGCTGGTATATTAGCGACTCCCCCTTTCACATTGATCCCTCTTTTTTCTTCTAAATCTGTCAGATGGATAACCTCTTCTGTACGCAAATGACTGAAGTCCATATCATCAAATACTATTCCGTCATTTGCGTCATTTAGTTCTTTAAGGTTATCCATATGACTTACTAATAAAGGGTTGTTAAAGGCACTTAAAGCTAACTGTGTTTTTCCTTTTCCTGAAGGTCCTATGATGACACATGTTAGCTTATTTCTGTTAATTTTAAGCCAATTTAGGAAGTCTTTAGGTATATTAAAGTCGCTCAATTTATATTTTGGACAGTATCTCCACCATTTATAATTGAGCGACATCTCTTCATTAAGTGCCTTTAACAATTTTGTTTTACTTAGAAATATTTGTATTCTTATGTTTTTTTGTAAATTTAAGAGTGATTCTTTTAAAAGTTCATTTTTACTTAAATTTACATTTTTTTTTCTAATCGATAAAATTTTTTTTATCCATAAATTACTTAATTCTAAATTATTTAAAATATTGGATTTATGCTTAAAATTGCTATTACCAGCCTTTAAATAATCGTTCCCTTTAGTTATGTATGCAATAGCTTTATTTATGTTCTTGGTTGGCTGGTAATTGCCATGTACTCCACATATATCTAAATCTTGTGCGTTATAAATTTTAATTTGTCGATCAAGAGTAATAAAAACATGAAAATGTTCATAAGGATGCTCTTGATCGGATTTTTCATATGCTGTTATTAATGTTTTGATTTTAGCTTTTCTTTCTTGAAAAGAAATTTTTAGAAATTCATGAAGTTGCTCTTTTGAATTTAACAAAGTTGTTTTTGGATAAGTTAAAAAAAGAGATTTTGTGTGTATTAAAAATTTTTTTTTAGTCATTTTTATTGTTCTTTTTATGTTTAAATTTTTTATATAAAAATATGTCAATTTTAATACTCTCTTTGGCGTGTTTTGAAAGTTAAGGATATTTTTTATGCTTTTTTTTTATCCATTTCTTAAATAAGCATTAATAAAGGGCTTGTGACAAAAAAATAAATTTTAAGTATGCTAAAATATCCTTATTTTTATTCCATGAAACCCTTTAAAAATCCTTAAAAAGCCGTAAATTATCCTTCTTGAAATTCACACTTTATAATATGGATATTATAAGGATATTTGAAGGATATTTTCTCTATATTTTAAAATAGATACTAGCTAAAAATGAATATTTTTTGTATAATACCAACGGTAATTTTTTACTTTTTATATATCGAAATTTTTAAAAGGTATATTTTTGTGATTTTTTTCTAGAAAGAAATTATGAATATTTAAAGATTTTTGATTTTTAAAAGAGAGTATTCTATACCTAAAAAGTTTATATTTTTTTTGTTTTGAATAAATTTCTGAAAATACTCCTTATACAAAAACGATGATGCAATTATCTCCCTTTATTGGGGATTGTAAAGCCTTATTTAGTTGGTTTTTAGTAATTTATGAAGTTGTGTAATTTTTACATCGTTTACAGAGGTGTAATTACTTGTAAATTATTGTTATCAATATACAGACGAACAACTTAGAGAAATTAATAGTATCTGTGTCAGGATTTGTCTTAAATAACATCTTTCAGTCTACTTAATCGATGGTATTTTTATGCCATTATTACTCTACAATAAAAGTAGTATAGTCTTTAATTTTAAAGGCAAAATTGTCCTTGAATTTATTTGAGGGTTGTTTATCTCCAGCTTTTATGCTCTGAGGTAATACAGATGTTACATATATAGATATATAGACTCATGGCCCGTTTTGGGGTGAATCCTTAGTACTGCCCCCAGGCCAAGTCCTGGGCGGCAGTTCGAAAATTTGGTAGGTATGGTGGTGAGGTAGGGTAGGAGGCCATAAATCAGCAAAACTTTGCAGGACTTTGCAAAATTTTGCAAAAATTCGAAATCTTGGCATTGGAAAAAACAGAAAAGTTGCAATTGCCACAGATCCAGGAATTTTCGCCAAGGTCATATGAGATATGTTGGAGCGGCCAAAATACCTGATATTTCCTGAAAAGATGAGCAAATTTGGTTGAAAAACCACAGAGGAATCTTTGTTGACATATATAGATATATAGACTCATGGCCCGTTTTGGGGTGAATCCTTAGTACTGCCCCCAGGCCAAGTCCTGGGCGGCAGTTCGAAAATTTGGTAGGTATGGTGGTGAGGTAGGGTAGGAGGCCATAAATCAGCAAAACTTTGCAGGACTTTGCAAAATTTTGCAAAAATTCGAAATCTTGGCATTGGAAAAAACAGAAAAGTTGCAATTGCCACAGATCCAGGAATTTTCGCCAAGGTCATATGAGATATGTTGGAGCGGCCAAAATACCTGATATTTCCTGAAAAGATGAGCAAATTTGGTTGAAAAACCACAGAGGAATCTTTGTTGACATATATAGATATATAGACTCATGGCCCGTTTTGGGGTGAATCCAAAAAACCACCCAAAAAAAAAAAAACAAAAAAACCACAACACCCAAAAATAAACACCAAACCAACCAAAAAAGCAAAAAACCACAAAAACAATATAGATATATACCCCACAAAAACCAAAACAACCACAAAAAACAAAAACAACACCACACCACAAACCAAACCACCAAAAAAACCACAACACAAAAAAACCACCCGACTCACTGCCCCCAGGCCAAGTCCTGGGCGGCAGTTCAAAAAAGTTGAGGCCACCAAAGAGGAAAGGACAGGAATGGTATTGAAACAGCAGAAAGGTGGCTGTGGATTGAGTTTTGGCAAAGAAAATGCCAATCTGCAGCCGTTCTGGCGCTGTGTCTTTGTCCATTTGAGGGGCGGAAGGGAAGAGGAAGGGGCAGTAATGTTCTGGCCAAATCATCCAGCAGCCGCCATCTCAAGAGGGATGAAGGGGGGAGGCAGGAGGGGAGGAGGGAGGTGGTGTCTCCATTCTTTGGGCAGATGAAGTGGGATTTCTGAGAGAAGGCATGGACTTCATTCAGAAGAGAAGAAAGTAGTTCTGTGAGTCAGCGGGAGAACTGGTTTCCGGGCAAGGAAATTAGGGGGGAGGAAGGGAGTAGGGGTTGGGACCAGTGGGGAGCAAATGAAAAAATCGCGGATCCTTGCATTTGCATTTTCATTTCGGGCCTCAGGCGGATTTTCCCATGCATCTCATTTTCAGGTTTTCCATTTTTCATGTGCTCAGCTAAATGCTTGAAAAAAATGGAAATGAAAATGGAATTACCTGAAAAAATTTTAGTGCTTTTTTTCATCTCCAAAATCTGGGAAACAATGGCAATTGAAACAAGACCATCGGAAAAGCATGTTGGACAATTTCTGAGAGATCGAGACGGAGACTAAGCAGATTCTAAAACAGTTCTAAAAGCGACCAAGGAGCCACTGGTTGGCTCCAAAGATGACCTCGGATTGGATAGAAGCACCGAGAAAGATATGTATTAATAAAACATGTTAGTTTTATTAATACATGGAGAGAAGACTTCATTAATCGTTAAATGACCCATCAGGACAAGTTGAAAAAGGTGACCTCAGAAAACATTGCCATTCTTGCTCAGTTTAATAGATTTTGATGCTGTTTTCTCTGAAGATAGCGCGAAGAGCTTGATCATTCACCAACGAAACGTAGAGCATGATATGGCTGGCAGGAAAAAACGTTTTCTGTAAGTCCCCGATCCGCGTTATTTTTTCCCCCTACATTTGGAAAAAGGCGAAAATTTTATGTTGTCATTTTCTAATCTTATTATCTTTATTGAATAGAGCTTTTTCTGGCGCATCTGGGATGGTAATTCGTTTTCCCTAAATAGTAAGATTAATAGAGATATGGGCTGTTGAAAATGGGCTAAATGTAGGTAAAATGAAGGAACTTTATGATATTTAAACGATTTTACCAGAATTATTAATTGCTCAAATCTATGATGTTTCCTTTTATTATATACCCCCTTGTTTAATGAGGTCATAATGAAGGCAACTTGTCCGGTGGACATTTGTTCAGAAACGGTCAGAGTGTTCCTTACAGATTAAGGAACATGGCTCTTCTTACATGATAGAAGCAGTATTGAGATGGTTCCGCAAGCCATTGATCATCAGCCCCATCACGGTTATTCTCTCGGTGCCTTAGCCAGTTGCCCTCGTTTGCATTCCAGTCCAGTCCCTCTGCGCCCTCTTCCATCATCCCAGTGACATGATGCATTTTAGCTTTATCTTTGTCAAAAGTGACATCCAAAGACCCGTTTTGGTGCTTCCTGCCTTAACAGATTCGTTGCACAGCCTTTTTTCAGTTGGTCGGATGGAGAAAATGGTCTCAGAAATCTCGTACACTGAAACCTGAATGGATGAGCACCTGACCTGAAAAATACCTGAAAATGAAAATGGAATTTTCTAAACATTTTTCTAGGCATTTGCATTTTCAGGCATTGCTACCTGAAAATGCCCAGGTACCTAAAAAAATAATTTCCAAATTGCATTTTTTTTTCATTTCCAGGTACCTGACCTGACATTCTCATCGCTGGTTGGGACAGGGCAGAATAGTAGCCGGGTTTGTTCTTGATGCGAGCAGCCTGGAAGGTGCGTCGCGAAGGAATTAGTCAAACTTGTCCATGTCGAAGGGGCAGTGGGTCGGGTCGTGAAAGGCCTTTGAGGTTGCCCTCAGCGAGGTCCAACTCTCGCAGACTGCCTGCCAGTCCTTTCAGCAGGTGCAGCTGATGAATAGTCTCCATTCGTTCTGATTGGATCTGAAGTGGCACAGCGCATTATTCAAGATTCAATCTGAAAAGAAAAGGATTAATTGCCAGTTCATTGCCAGTTGCTCTCCTGGATTTGAGAGTGCAGTGCTGCAGATTGTACTTGATACGAGCAGAGAGGAAGGTGCGTCGAAGAGGAAGCAATTGAACTTGTCCACGATGAAGGGGAGAAAGGGAGTTGGGATGCGTGGTTGCTGGAAAGCCAAGAGGGGTTTGAGATGGAGTAGGAGGGGCTGGGAGAAGAAGTTGAACCTTTTGCTTTTGTGGGCGAGGCGAGGGTGCTTAGGTTGAGGATGATGCCGATGAGATTGGCGCCGAAGATTATCATGGCAGAGCTGGTCCAGTGGAGCATGAGACAACTGATCTCGTCCAAATACCTCAACCTCTATCTCTTGCGGGAGGCATGAAGAGAAGAGAAGTGGGCGACCAGAGGAGAGTGTGCTTGGAGACTTCCTGGCGCAGGAAGTGGAGGAAGTGGAGTCTCCAATGAAACTTTGAAGAGGTCATGAAGGGCCTCCAAACAGCTCATCTGTGAGAGCAGGGCTGTGTAGGCCTTTGTTCCATGCCAATCTTCCGGGCAAAATGGCTCTGATTGGTTAAAATGCCTATTAACGGAGGACGGTGAACCTAGATTTGGCAAAGAAGGCGCCAATCTGCTGCCATTCCAGAATGTAGTCTGAACTGCTGGCAACGAGACAGAGAAGGGCAGTTTGAAGCGGGCAACCACTGCAACCATTTCATTTCTTCACTGGAAGGAATGTGCTCAGGATGAGGAGTACAGCATACAGCTATATCAACAAGGTATTCTCGGCTATTGCCAAGATGCGCGGCCTTTGTTCCAAGTAAGCAACGTTATAATCCATGCATAAGAATCACTTCTAGTCAAAATCAGCTGGTTTAATTCAAAAGCCTTAAACATATGCTTGTTCGAATTTTTTAAACATCAAAATTTTAGGTTTTTGGCCACAAAGCGAAATATTACAAATTTGTTTCATAAATTCCTTTTAACAGCTTCAAGACACCATCTAAACAAGCCTAACTGCCTAAATTGAGTTAATTTTTTTGAAAAACTAGGGATTTATAGATGTTTGAATTTTTGAAACATCAAGATTTTGGTTTTTTGACTATAAATCAAGAAATAATAAATTTTTCAAAAATTCCTTTTGCCAGCTTTGAAATGTTACTTAGACGGACGTATCTGCCAAAAATCAGCTAATTCCATTGGAAAACCAGTGATTTACGATTTTTCGTATTTTGAAACATCAAAAAATTGAGTTTTGGGTGAAAATCAAAAAATTTCTCCAAGCCCTAATAATGGGGCCAAGGCATCACCAAGGCGGACTTTCATGCGAAATTTCAGCTAATTTCATCAAAAAACCAGTGATTTACGATTTTTAGTGCTTTGAAACATCAAAAAATTGAGTTTTGGGCGAAATTAAAACAAGTATATGGCGCAAAGCGCAATAGGTGACCGCGGAGCGCACCACCTTCCAGCTTACAATATGAATGCATGGAATTTTGTCACTCCTAAGGGCAAGCCTGTGGTCTTGAGCCTAAGCAATACACGGTATGCTAGCTAAGTGAATAAATGATTGTTGGTGCAACTCTTTATTGAACTTAACTTGATGGCCCAGGTTACCAGAGGAAAATTGTGCACGAATGCAACAATAAAGCGCAAACCAATTGCAACTGCCGCCAGTTCAAAATTGATTCACATCATCTCACTTACAGAGAAGAAGGGTGAGAGGAGAGGAGAAGGTGCCCAATGGGCTGCTAAAAGCTAAAGCATGCCTAATCCCAAAAGAGCCTTCGCAAAATCACATGAAATCTGTAAAAGAAAAAAGCGAGAAAAGAAAAGGCTGTGAACAAATCTTGTTGACAATTATGAGCATTCTGGGTGGCTAGACGGGTGGATGAATGAAAGCTTGGCCAGTAGGTGAAAGGAAGTTGAAGTGGCTGTCCTAGGTGGGAGCAAGGCTGGAGTAGAGGTGAGAAAGGGGCAGAGGCTGGCGCATGGGAGGTGAAGTGAAGGTTGGCTGCTTTAGATGGATAGAATGAACTGAAAGCCTAAGGGGCCAGCAGTCACAGCGGGGAATCAGCATACACACACAAAGATCAAATCTTGAAGCCATGCTGGGGGTCTGTGTGCTGGGCTAAGCTGGAAAGGTGAAGAGATGAAAGATGTATGATAGCTGAGGAGCTGCTAAAGGCCATGAGCGGCGTGGGTGGCTGGGTCCTAGTGGGTGAGGTGAGAGAGAGAAAGACAGGCCAAGGCGGAGTGCCAAGTTTCTGGGCCGCTGCTACTTGCCGAAACTTTCGCAGCTCTGGGCTCCGTGCACTGCCCAGCCCACTCCTATCTCCTCCCTTTACAGTTAAGTGCAAGGTGAATGGGTATGAGGAGAAAGAGTAAGGCGGCACATGGAAGGCATTTTAGCTGGTGACTGGAAGGATAAAAAGCGCTGGAAGCCTAGAGTAGATGAAGCCCTTTTTCCTAGCATTTGGTGGCGCATAAAAGGCATGGTGAAAGTTGTATGGAAGCCATAAAACAATCCTACTTCAAACAAACCCAAATTTTTCATAATTCCTGCCCATTTCCTACCCCTAACAAAAGAAAGAATTGCAATTGAGACTGGGCCAGAGTAGCTGAGCTCAAAAGAAGGGCTGGTTATGGATGGGAGAGGCTTGGAGGTGGAAGGATGGATTGTAGGCGGTGTGCGTGGTGTCCTGGTTGAAGTAGAGGCTGTAGAACTGGCCGTCGGTGCTGACCAGACTCGCGGGGCTCTCCCAGATGTCCATTCGCTCCTCCTGCTTCAATCCAGCCAAAGGCAGGGGAGGAAAAGGGAGGAAAGGCTGAACACGGCAAGGCGCGGGTTCATTGAGGCTGTTTAGGCCCCAATGGAACCCTTTCGACGCTTGAGATGAAGGAGAGAAGGTGAAGAGGTGGCTGTAAGTGATGTTGGTGTTGATCTGTGCAGCGTAGAATGCGCGGAGCTGACCGCCGGTGCTGGCCAGGCTTGCGAAGCTCTCCCAGGTGCCCATTCTCTCTTCCCGCTTCAAACCAGCCCCAGGCAGGAGAGGAGAGAGAAGGAAAAGCTGAACACGGCAAGGTGCGGGTTCATTGAGGCTGTTTAGGCCCCAATGCAACCCTTTTGACGCGTGAGGAGTTGGAGAGGTGTAGTGAAGGAGTTGGCGGATGGATGGGCGCAGTTGCTGGACTCCTAGACGAGGCAGGGGATGCAGAGGGCGACCTGAGCACTGGTGGCATTCTGGTGGGCATACAAGATGTCCATGGAGCTGGAGAAGAGTTTGGAGGTGATGCCGGTGAACTTGTAGGAGATGCAGAAGACGTGGAGGGCGGCCTTGGTGCCAGTTGAGTTCTGGCAGTTGCTGTAGGTGGCCCAGGTGGTGAGGATGGAGCTCCGGTGGGCATCTGAGCTGGCTGAGTAGAAGGAGGAGGGCTGGAAGAAGGTGTAGAGGCTGTGGAGGTCGGCCTGAGCGCTGGTGATGTCCTTGAAGGCGCGGAGGGCGGCCCCGGCGGTGCCGACAGGCCTTGAGAGGATGGTGGAGACGTGGAGGGCGGCCTGAGTGTCAGCGGGGTCCTTGAAAGCGCGTAGGGCGGCCTGGGCGGTGTTGGCGAGCTGAGAGAAGGTGTAGGTGAACTTGCAGAGGCCGTAGGAGGCACGGAGGGCGGCCTGGGCGCTGATGGAGTCCTGAGAGATGCAGCGAGCGGCTCTGGCGGTGCTGACAGGCCTTAAGAGGGTGGCAGAGTCCTTGAAAGTGCGTAGGGCAGCCCCGGCGCTGCTGGTGAGACTGGAGGAGGTGTAGGAGATGATGAGGTGGGCTCTGGGCCTCTTCTTCCTGCCCCCTTCCTTTTCTGATAGGAGGGGGCCCTTTCTTCTTCTGGTGAGGTGGGCTCAAAGCCTCTTTTGTGTCCCTTTTGGATCTTTTGTGGGCTTTTTTTGCCTCTTCTTCCCACCCCCTTCCTTTTCTAGTAGGAGGGGGCCCACTTTGCTTTCCCTTTTCCCCCACCTCTTTTCCTCCCCCCTTTGAAAGGCATAAGGGGCTGGGAGACGGTGAAGTAGGAGAGTTGAAGCTGAGGCTGTCCTTGGCGACGCCGATGATGCTCTGGCTGCCGCTGATGAACCTGTGGGTCTCGAGGCCTGGGCAGGCGTTGGAGACAGTGTT
Organism: Ptycholaimellus sp. GST1_10; assembly: GCA_030248095.1. Lineage (NCBI taxonomy): Eukaryota > Metazoa > Nematoda > Chromadorea > Chromadorida > Chromadoridae > Ptycholaimellus > Ptycholaimellus sp. GST1_10. Next base: position 13,222 of record JASANA010004294.1, read on the forward strand.
CTTGGAGCAGGTGACGAACTTGGAGTTCTTCTGGCCCTGGCAGGAGGTGGAGACGGGCGTGGTGACGAACTTGGAGTTCTTCTGGCCCTGGCAGGAGGTGGAGACGGGCGTGGTGACAAATTTGGAGCTCCTCTGGCCCTGGCAGGCGTTTGAGATGCTCTTGGCGGCCTCCCCGGCGGAGGCGGCGCTCTTCTGGCCCTGGCAGGCGGTGGAGATGCTCTTGGCGGCCTCCCTGACTGTCTTCTGGCGGCTTTTGCTGGCACTGGAGGTGGGCGTGGTGAGGAACTCGGAGCTCTCGCGGCCCAGGCGGGCCCTTGAGACACTCTTGGCTGCCTCCCCGGTGGAGGCGGCGCTCTTGTGGCCCTTGAAGGTGATGGAGACGGACTTGGTGGCTTTCTTGGAGCCAGCAGTGTTGTCGTAGCCCCAGGCAGAGCTGTTGACGAACTTGTTGGCCTCCTTGGAGCTGTCGGTGCCGTCGTAGCCCCAGGCAGAGCTGTAGACGAACTTGTTGGCCTCCTTGGAGCTGGCGGTGTCGTCGTAGCCCCAGGCAGAGCTGTAGACGAACTTGTTTGCCTCCTTGGAGCTGACGCTGTTGTCGTTGCCCCAACCGGTGCTGTAGGCGGACTTGTTGGCCCCCTTGTTGCTGACGCTGTTGTCGTAGCCCCAGGCAGAGCTGTAGATGGACTTGTTGGCCCCCTTGGAGCTGGCGCTGTTGTCGTAGCCCCAGGCAGAGCTGTAGACGAACTTGTTGGCCTCCTCGGAGCTGACGTAGCTCTCGTTGCCCCAGCCGGTGCTGGTGCAGGTGAAGAGGGAGGCCATGGGGCAGGCGAACTAGTTTCTGATTGCCTAAGCCCTAAGGAGGGCTGTTGATGGAGGGTGAGGTGAGTGGGTAGATATGAAGGGGGTGCACGGTTGTGCTCGAAGAGTGTGGGGGCCCTAGAGTGGGTGTAGGTATGGAGGGGCTACGGTAGATGACGTCACTCAAACGCAAGGATTGCAAAAGAGGTCGGCCGGGCTAGAGAAGGTTCTCGAAGGGTTGCGAAAGGGCAGCGTTTGGCCAAGAAAAGGCTTCCACCCGGGGTGAGAGAGGGTGGGAATGGAAGGAGGGTGTAAAGAGGGTGGACTGGAGGTCGTAGGAGCCGAAGAGGAGGCTGAAGAGCTTGAACTTGGCGTCCTAGAGCTGGGAGACACTGGAGGAGGTGAAGAAGTCCATGAAGAAGTTGTAGCTGTCCCGATTCAGCTCAGCTTCAAAACAACCCAAAAGCCTCGATTCCACAAAGAAAGGAGGGCACCAAATGAGGAGGTGGATGGAACTAGGAGCTCCAGAGCCACCGGGAGCGATCGGCTGGACTTGAAGGTGGAGTGGTGAAGTAGAGGAGAGCGGGCCAGGTGGCGCTGTTGTCCCTCTGAAGGTAGCAGGAGATTTGCTTGACCCTGGTGCCGTTCCCCGTCCACTCCTCCTCCTAGGCGAAGAGGGAGCTGGTGATGGGCGGGTGCAGGCTTGGAGGCTCCAGATTTAGGCGAAGGGTGACTCTTTTTTATTGAACTGAACTCGAGTGGCCGAAGGCCCCAGCCAGAGGAAAATTGCGGACGAATGCAGCAAGCGCAACCAATGGCACAAAACTGCCGCCAGTTCAAAATCTATTTTACACAAGAATGAACATATTATCATCAGTTGCGTACGTGTATGATGATAATAGAAAGTTTTCATTGACACAAAGGCAACAATGTCGCAACACGGAAGCATTTGTTCCTGCATGGCGAGCGAGTGCTTGAAAGGCAACTGGAGAAGAATATGCTGATTGGCTGAGTTTTAGGTGAAAGGACGGAAGGCCCATCCCTGGCGACACCAGCGGAGCCACAAGCCCAAGGCCACCATGGAGGCAACAAATTTTCTCCTTCCAAAAGAGCACTCCTGCCCAGTCCAATTAGTCCAATGTAGAGCAGTAATGTGATTTGGGGCCTTCAGGAAGGCTAACAAGTTCTTCTGCCATGCAGCCTTTGCCGATAATTGCCCAGCATTAGGGAACAACAAACAGCAGTTTCATCAAAATGTTGAAATCTCTGTTTGCAGATGCACCGAGCCCGGGATCATGACGAATGATTGAGTGTGTTTACGGCAAAGTTGTGCTTACGATCACCTGCTTCACCTGACTTCAGTAATTATATTTTCACCGACATCTAGTTGTGTGGTGTTCATACTATTATGATCATGATTCAATTCTTCGACTCACTAATTGTCTTGTTCAATCGTATACCTAGTTATTCAATCGTATACCTAGTTTTTTGACAACAATTTGGTCATATTTAATTAAAAAGCGTATTTTGAAGCATTATCGTGAAAAAAATGGATTCTGAATTTATAAAAAGACCAACAGGTATGCATCATTCAGAATCGATGCGTAAAGAAGGAAGAAGGAAAGCTGAGCATAATATTTAGTCACAACAAATGTAAGAAGGAAAGCAGAAAAATTTCGCCAGATAGAGTCCAATGGACCAGGCTGCTTTATTTCTCCTTTTCGTCCTTGCTTCTTCAGGTCAATTTTTACTCTAAAATGAAAACCATTAACTTTTTCAATCAAATGGGTTGGCAGCCTTTGATGGAAGCAATTCCCAGCGCCCGCTGGAAAGGGATTTGGTTTTGTGGAAATGCCTGGATGACGTTTCTGCTTCAGCCATGCGAACTGAGCAGAAAACATTTTGTGGTTCTCAGGTGAGCTTGAAAAGCTACTCGGAGCCTTTGCTTGATTTTCGCTCAGTGCCCGACGCCGTAACCGCGCAGGACATTGCCTCAACATTGCCAAACGTATACTCCGACAAAATTTTTAAGAAAATTAGAAAATTAATCCAAAAATTAGGATAAGGCATGTTTTGCAGGTGAATTTATTGATATTGAAACAGAAAACAGACCACGTACAAGTCTGGTTTTACAATCATCCAGAAGGACAACTACAACTAGATTTGGGTCACCAGAATGGCACAAAAGGTCTGTTCACCTTTATTGGGCTTTAATGAAAAATAATCACATTTGGTGCTTGCTGATTGACATAAATGATTTTCCTTTGCTCAATTGAAATCATTGAGTAGTGATTATTTAGACAATTTTGAGCCTATTAAATTCTGCTTGGTCTTTTCAAGCGAAATGGATCATCTTAAAGTATAATAAAAAAACATCACTGATTGCGGGGAGCTGAACATTTAAATGAGGGGAATTTGCGTTTCCTAATGAACTTTTGTTTAGCATTAAATTTACATGACATTTGATAAATTTTACATTAACATCTAACCACTATTTTGACAGTCTTCTGAAGTAGAATTTTCAGTTCTAATAAATCTGATTGCAAAACTCTGGAGTAAAAACAATAGCAACTACAGTTTGCTATCGCGTGGAAGGGCGGCAAGCTCAGCACATGGCAGACCAGCGATTTATGCGCCTCCTCAATTCGCTGAAAACCCATCTTCAGGTTTCATCACTTTTTTCGCCTTCTCCAAATGCTCAGTCATTGAAATGTTCGGCTCAAATGAGGAGCAAATGTGCATACCAGGAGCAGTGTGCGGCTCATCTGCTGATGACACACGAGGATCTGGACTCAAAGACTGCCGAGGCTGAAATCATGCAGCGCGTCTGTCTCCACGGACCGGAAGAGTGCAAGGCAA
>JASANA010004295.1:0-17855 GCA_030248095.1 Ptycholaimellus sp. GST1_10
AATCGAGGGGGCATGCACGTCGGGGGTGGCTTCGGCGGACATGCATGGCTTGTAAGGCGTGGGTGTCTGGTAAAAGCGAATCCGCCGGATGGAGGGCTGGAGGTCCTTTGGCCGCATATCAGGCTGCAGGAGGGAGGGTGGGGAAGCTTTGTGGCCGCGCCTTTTCGGCGTCTCAGAGTGATGAGGGCCTTTTCGGGGTGGTGAGAAAGTAAGTACTTTCTCTGCACTTCTTATGACTGGAACAGTTGGCCTCGTTGAATTGCACCAAGTTCCGCAGTTCAGGATGACAGTGTCTCAAAAAAAGGGGTTTATGTCGTTTCATTTACGTCGTTTCTTTAGGCCCGTAGGAAGGGGTTCGTAGCCGTGCAATTGCTTAGGTTGAATGCAGCGAAGAGTTTTCTGCAGCTCAGGATGACACTGAGCAATTGTTCAGGCTGCATGCGGCCGGAGAGGTTTATACAGCTCGGGATGACGCTGAGCAATTGTTCAGGCTGAATGCGGCGAAGATGTTGACGCAGCTCGGGATGATTCTGAGCAATTGCTGCAGGTTAGAGGGCTGGAAAGAAGTTGACGCAGCTTGGGATGATGCCAGGCAGGTTGCAAGTCGTTGAATGGCTATGATGAGAATTTCCGCAGCTGAGGATGACATTGACAACTTGCTCGGGTTTACAGGCACTGAGTCTGAGAAGCAGAGGCAGAGTTGGAGGAACTGCTGGAACAGAGCTGTCCGAAGGCCGCTCCAAAAGAGGCTTTGAAGAGTTACGTAAACTTTATGTTTAGCGCCACTCTTGCCTCCTTTTGGATTTGTCGAAAGAAGCATAGATATAATTTGCATATCTCAATGGATAGTGCAAAGTCTGGCAGGCGGCAAATTGATTGCAGTTGGCCAATTTGTCGGCATGCTAGTGGAAGCAGAGCAGGAAGCCGTCCAGGTTTCCGTAGGCCTGGTACACCACCGACCTCTTACTGGTGGGCTGGGTGGGTGGAAGGCAGGATACCTTTTGAGGTCTGGAGTGGACGCCTTCGATGCGGAACTTCATGATGCTGCATGTGTTCAGTGCAGTTGCCGAAGTTGTTGCGGAAGCCGTCCAGGATTCCGTAGGCTATGTACACCACCGACCTCTTGTTGCTGGGCGCAGTAGGGAAGGAGGGTGATAGTGATGGCCTTTGTGGAATTGGATAGACGTCTTCCTTGGCAGAAGCTCCATGGCGACTCTGTGTGTGTACATGTGTAGCTGCCCGGAGTAGAAGGTGGCACAGATGCTGGACTGGTTCTGCTTGATGCCAGAGCAGAGGATAGGCAGCAAGCGGTGGCCGCGGTTGATCAGACGGATTTTGGAGGCCAGCTGGTGTCGCTGATGGTGAGCTGTGGAGGAGGCAGAGGCCACAGTTGAAGCTGTCCAGCATGCTGAACAGGTTGCTGTCCGCAGTGTTCAGGTTCCAGTTGTGGCCGTCCAGAAAGCCATAGCGAAAGCAGCGGTAGTTGTCCAGGAGCTACGCTGTCTTTTTTTTTTTTTTTTTTCTTTTTTTTTTTTTTTTGTTTTTTTTTTATTTTTTTTTTTTTTTTTTAATAATATTTTTTTTTTTTTTTTGTTTGTTTTGTTTTTTTCTTTTTTGGTTTTTTTTTATTTTTTTTTTTTTTTTTTTTTTTTTTTTTTTTTTTTTTTTTTTTTTTTTTTTTTTTTTTTTTTTTTTTTTTTTTTTTTTTGTGTTGTTTTTTTTTTTGTTTTTTTTTTTTTTTCTTTTTTATTTTTTTTTTTTTGTTGTTTTTTTTTTTTTATTTTTTTTTTTTTATTTTTTTTTTTTTATTTTTTTTTTTTTATTTTTTTTTTTTTTTTTTTTTTTTTTTTTTTTTTTTTTTTTTTTTTTTTTTTTTTTTTTTTTTTTTTTTTTTTTTTTTTTTTTTTTTTTTTTTTTTTTTTTTTTTTTTTTTTTTTTTTTTTTTTTTTTTTTTTTACATTCATGGTGAAAATATGTTTTCTAACCCATTGTTTGTGCAAGTTTAAATATTCGCCTTACTTTGTGCCTTCCACGATTTCAGCCTTCTTTATTGCTTGTTTGTTTTGTGTCATCCATGAGGACAGGGGCGAGAACAGAACAATATACAGAGTGGTCTGTAAAAGGGGGTATTTATTTGGCATTATGACATATCATTCCTGTACAGTAGACCATCTAGAGCGGCAATGACCCCCTTGCCTGCTCCCTGCACCGCCCCCTTCACCAATATATACTGACCTGAGCGTCATATACATTTGTAGGAGATTTGTTCAAAAGCATGCCTCTAATCGATCACTATAAAGCCATGGTTGACTATCGTTGACTATAGATAGAACAATTTCATGCATTACCATGTGCTCTAGGAAGGGTGACTTGTATGGATTGGTGGTAGAGGTGATGTTCTAGTTCTCTTGGTGAAGATGGTCCGCTCAGAGGTGTGACACAGCACAAAACGAATGAAGCAGTTTCTTCGAGATAATCTTGTAGGACAACGATGGTGGGGTTTGAGCCCAGACATGATCCCATCTTTCCAACTCGGGCAGTGCAACAGAAAATGAACAACGTCCTCAGGTCCCTCATGGCAGTGCAGACAGGTTGAGGAGGCTGCTCGTCCCAGGTGATGTTTGGACTCCTTAAGGAAGCTTGGGAGGCCTAGGCGGAGCTGCGAGATGGCTGTGGACTTGAAAATGTGCCAGTCTTGAGGGCATTTGGGGGCTGAGAGGCGGTGGTAGCAGGCCAGCGATGACTCCGCGTCTGCCTTTTGAACTTCATCTTTGAATAAACGGGATAGAATGCCAAATCAACCAATTTTAAACTACACTGAATATTTTTGTTAGCAGTTTAATTTTGATGGACTCATAGAATACAATCAATGTGAATGCCAAATCAATCATTTTTAAACTACGCTGAGTAATCTTGTTAGTAGTATAATTCACTTCTAAATCTCTTCTTCAATTTGTTCATTGTGAAACCCTGCTGCAATCTGAACATCTGTACAATGTAGACCGTCAGATATTAAATTTAGATCCGCACTTATTGTTAAATATTAGTAAGTTTAGTGTGGTGCCCTTCTGCAATCTGGTCAGCTATTCAATTATGAGCTGCATGTATTTGGAATCATAGAATACAACCAATTTGAATGCCAAATCAAACAATTTTAAACTACACTGAATAATCTATAGAACACATTGCAGCTGGTTTACACTGACCAATATTAAAAATGAATCATAATTTCAGATCCAAATTGAACTGTAGGCATTCTACTGGGGTGTCTATGCCATGCGCATTCCTTGCCATGCGCTGCTCTCTACTCCCCACTCAATTCAGTCTTAGTAAAACCGCCTCCAGAGCTCCCCTACCTTGTAACCACATGGTGAGGCTGTACGTGTCCTGTCTTCCAATCAGGTGAACTCATAAAGGTGAGTGAGCTTTAGCTTCTGAAGCTTGTGCACAGTTCATAATGGCGGAATAGCTAAATCCAAAATGCTTCCTGTTTCGCTAAGACTTTTAGTCTGGCAAACATCAGAGGAAATTTTAATTTTTTTCTTTTTGGGAACACAGCTAAAAGCTGGTGAAGATAGGAGCTGCCCAGCGGCAGCGTCCTAACAGAGAGAAGATGAAGAATCGCGGCATAGAGGGGCAGGACATTTCAGGCGAGGCACTGACAAATGAGGATCATCTGTAATTGTTGTGCTGGACCAGAAGGCGCCGGGCTTCCATAAACCGCGCCGCCCGCCCACCCAGGACCAGCGACTCTGCAATCCCATTCCAAATCACGCGGACCCGGTGGACCCGGTAATTAAAGGAAGCTTTTCATGATCTCAAATGATCTCAGCGAATCAGCGAAATTTATAACTTTCATTTATCCAAAAAGATGACAACCAGCTTTGGCTGAATGGACACTCACTGGCTTAGACTCCGGAGCATAATTTCATCATATGTCTAGTCCAAACAAGTCCTGGCCAGGTTCTAATTGGACAGACATTCAAGATGATTGAAGCCAGGTGAAGTGAAGCGCACCATTTAGCATGATGACTGAAGTCCTTTGGCAATGTCAGGATTTTTATCCGAAACAAACTATCATTATAGAAAAGCAAAAGCCGAAGCTTTAGAGAGGAGACATTTTGTCGGGTGACCTCCAGCTGGCAAAGCAATAGCTGCAGCTTTAGAAAGCAAACAAAGCAATAGCTGCAGCTTTAGAGAGGAGGCATTTTGCCGGGTGACCTCCAGCTGGCAAAGCAATAGCTGCAGCTTTAGAAAGCAAACAAAGCAATAGCTGCAGCAGACCAACCAGATCTCACAGCCCAGTCTTACTGCCCACGTTTGAAGGGTGCTGTGTGCTAGTTAAGATGGGCCCATGGTCACTGCACTGTGACAAGCATAGGTGGAGTGATGTACTAAAGTTGTGCTATGTGAGATCAGCATTCTGGTGCATGTTTGGTGTTATTGCAGACCAACTAGTTCTCTCATCCCAGTCTTACTGCCCACATTTGAAGGGTGCTTTGTGCCAGTAAAGCTGGGCTCATGCTCACTGCACTGTGACACGTATAGGTGGAGTGATGCAGTAAAGTTGTGCTACGTGAGATCAGCATTCTGATGCATGTTTGGTGTTACTGCAGACCAACCAGTTCTCTCAGCCCAGTCTTACTGCCCACGTTTGAAGGGTGCTTTGTGCCAGTTAAGATGGGCCCATGCTCACTGCACTGTGACAAGTATAGGTGGAGTGATGCAGTAAAGTTTCGCTACGTGAGATCAGCATTCTGATGCATGTTTGGTGTTACTGCAGACCAACCAGTTCTCTCAGCTCAGTCTTACTGCCCACGTTTGAAGGGTGCTGTGTGCTAGTTAAGATGAACTCTAAAATTATTGTATAGTGTTGAAATTGATAATTGTACCATATGGGATGATAACATAATTATTAGTGCAATATATATATCTATGACAAGCAATGCAATCTGACACACAATATATATATATATATACCTATGGTATCTAGACAGTAATTATATGACTAAGTAAGATTTATGAATTGAATTATGGGCATTAATTATTGTGACATTATAATTAAGTATATTATAGGCTGATCTCCTCTGTGGCGATGTCCAGGTTGTCGCGGCACAAGTCTAGGGCCTTGCGGGTGTTCGCCAGCTCCGTTTCCAGCGCCACCCTCTTTGACCGTGTCTCATGCAGGCTCTTCTTCATTTTTGAATGAGCCAGTCGGAGGGGGTGTGCGAAGATGAGAGCAGCATTCTGGTGGCAAACCTGGGCTTCCCGGTCCTGGAGGGCTTCCAGGAGGTGGCCTTGGTTGGCGGTGAGTTCGGCCAGGTGCCGGCACTCCTTCTGCAGTCCTTCCGGCATCGCTTCTCCTGCTCCTGCTGGGGGCTTTGTGGAAGCCTCTGCGGAGCCGGGGGCAACTAGCGGACAGCTGCACCCTGCAGCACCCCAAGGGTGGCTGCACCCCGCAGCACTCACCGAACCTCCCTGCCTCACACCCATCACCTTCCTGCCACACCCTCTCGCCATCATGGCATGCCCCCGCTCCCCAACTCCTGACATCCAACCCCTACCGTGATGCGAAGGAGAAGTTTCTTGTTCACGATCGACCCACAAAATTCATCGAGACACTCAACGCGACCACCGCGACCAGCAACTCATGACGCCCCATCGAGGACTTACACCTCGAGGATGGCGTGAGGACCCCTTCTGGCCTCTCTGTGCCCAGGAAGGAAATGTCGCCCCCACACCCTTTCCCACCACCAACGATGTCCTCTTTGATCGCCATCAGTCAGACACCAATTCCACCCACCCCCAATGGCGTTTCGATTGCTGTCGGTCGCCCTCACCCACCCAGACCCGCAAATGGTGCCTCAAGCTACTTCAGTCACTGCCGACCGTCGTTGCAACTGCACCACACCTACACCCCTCACCCACCCTCAACATGACCTCACAGGATTCACCCCTGATGTTCTGCCTCGGCCAGCGATGGTGGGACTGACCTTGGGGCCTTCGCCAGTGGCTGAGCCACTCCCAGAGCCTTGCCCTGCGCCCATCGCGAGACCCAACTGACTCTTTGGGCTCCGCCCCCTCCACGACCAACATTTGCCTCAACGCAACGTCCTCATCAGCTTTTGAGGATGTCAGGATCCCCCACTCGCCACTGGGAATGGCCACATGCAACAGCCTGCCGCCCCGCCCAACCAGAACCCCTTTCAACAGCACCCTGCTCAAGGCCTGCTGCTTCATGCTCAAGGCGCAGACACCATCAATGCCAACTACGCAAGAGGGACAACGTCCAACGATCGATACTTCCCAGCACCCACAGGTGACACCCGACCGCAACAGGCAGCACTGCCTGCCGCTCCCGCCACACCAGCATGGGCTTACCCACCGCAGGCAGACCCAAGAGCTGGAGCGCAACCCCGGTTCACATCTCCTCCACCACCAGCTGCCGATCCGGGACCAACAAGGGCACCTCCGTCACCCGCAGTGGACAGCAATCCCTTCCACTACCCGGTGGTAGCAGGAGGAGGAGCCATGGACCCCACGCAGATGCTCCTACTCCAGTACGGGCGAGTACTGGAGACGCTGGCCAATAACTTGGCACAGCAATGAGCCCAGCAGACTCTCGCCTAGGTGGACCTGCCCACATTCGATGGCAACCCCCTCAAGTACCCCAACTGGAGAGTGATGTGGGCCAACTACATCAAGCTGGCACCGGGAAACAATGTCGCTCTGTGCATGCACCTCCTCATGCAGGCACTGAAAGGAGCCCCGCTGGCAAAGGTCGAAGGCATGGCCTCCGACCCCAACAACTACATGCACATCATCGAGACACTTGACAATGCCTACTTCGACCCCAGCACCTTGGTCAACCAGGCTCAGAACAACATCCAGAAGCTGCCAAGTGCAGATGACCACAACTTGGAACAGTTCGTGGACAAGCTGCAAGCTCGCTACCACTTCCTCCGTCTCCAGTGCAACCTCCCGGACGCGATGCTACAGCACTTCACCAAGGACATCATCGGGAAGCTGCCCTCCCACCTCGCCAACCGCATCATCAACAAGCTCTCCAGTCTGGAGACCTACACCATCACCCTGGGACACCTACTCCAGCTGTTGGACAACGAAGTCCTCCAACTAAAGCAATGAGCAACTCTATGACCAGAATGGCATAAGTCGAAGACCCGATCTCCCTCCAGGGACCAGGGTCACTCTTGCAGCAAACACAGTCCCTCCATCCTCAGCAACATCTGCAAACCCACTGCCGAGATTATGCCGATGACAGACAAATACAAACAAGACTGCCCCTTCTGCCGAGGTGATCACAAGGCTGTGGACTGCAAGGCCTACAAAACCGCCAAGGAGAGGAAGGTGCAGGTGAGCAAGTACTCATGCTGCTTCAAGTGTCTGCAGAAGGGACACTCAGCGAACAGCTGTTGCTTGCTGTACGTCTGCAAACACTGCACTCAACAGCACCATCACTCCGCCCTCTGCTACAAGCAGTACCCAGATGCTAGATCGCGATCGAACTCTCAGCATCGCTCCTCGTCGCCGCGCCCCCAGAAGTGGGGTACCCAAACCAAAAACGCCTCTCGCAGCCCATCCGCAACCTGCAAATCGCAGCGACCCAAGAGCCGATCGCCGACCAGGAAGAGCCGCTCACCCAGCCGAAGCTGAACCACGCCCTCAAAGGGCAACCACTCCTCCCCCCAGAGGAAGCGCCTGGCTTCACACGACCAGAAAACTCGCAGTAACAGTGGTTCCCATGAACAGAACCATGACTCCTGACCCTCCAGCTGCCCACAGAGCTGAGAGAGCAACCACCCGAGGACTCCCTCCCGCTCACCACTGAGGAAAAGGAGCATCACCCCTCATCACACCAATGACACCAACACGAACCTCAACTCCATGGCCACCACTGCCGACGAGGGAAGCAAGCTACAACCCATCATGCTCACCTTCCCTGCCTGCCTCGAGCAGTACCAGGGATCTGAGATCGGCGTCCCCGCCACCTGCCTGCTGGACACCGGTTCGCAGATGACTGCGATCAAGAAGTTGGTCGCCGACTACCTGGGCCTTCCCAGCCTAGGCACCCATGTCATCTCCACCGGTTCCTTTGGACAGAAGACCTGACAGCCCATAACCATGGATCGCGTCCACATCCACCTCACCACTGCCAACGGCTACAGCTTCAAGGCTGAGGCTTGGGTGATGGACGAGATCTGCCCCCCACTCTGCACCGAAGCTGCCTTCAGCAAGGATGAGTGGGACAGCATCCAGGAGCAACACCCCTTCATCGAGAACATGCCACCTCGTGAAGGCACCCACTCCATGGATATTGACATCATCTTTGGACACAACATCACCAGACTCATGCTAGCCGAGGCCTGCAGAGAGATTGTTCCGATCAGCTGGTCTCTCACACTGATCAAGGCTCAGATCGGAGACCTCCTCCTCAGCACAGCCAATGTGCCTGTCATCCCCGACATCGGTAGAGTCTGGAAGAGGAGGGTGACTGTCCCCATCAATGCCGCCGCCATGCAAGAGCTCCAGGAATACCACAACCTGGAGCAGGAAGGCATCGCCGAAGCCGAGCTACACACAACCTCCCAACAAGCCACCCTGGAACGCTTCCGGAGCATGCTGAGAATGGAGGACGGGTGCTACGTCGCTCCCTTCCCCTTATATGATGGCTTCCCCAAACACGCCTCCATCGGCCAGGACAACGCCCTCAACCTACAGATCAGTTCATCCCGGAACACTGAGACCTCACCCGCTTCTTCTAGGTCAAGGACCCCATGACACCACCCGACTGGGAGAACATCCAATGTCTCCGCCTTCGTCGGCTGGGTTTCAGCTTCAAGTCCAGCCCCGCGGTCCTGCAGTTGGTCATCGACACCCACCTTGCCCAGTACGACAGTCCTCTTGCCGAAGAGCTCAAGGAGCTCACCTACATCGACAACATTGCCTTTGCCGCCAAGGATCCCATTGAATGAAAAAATGTGGAATGAATGAATCCCATGGAATGAAAGAAGAGAGAAGCTGTCCAGATGTTTGCAGAGGCTGGCATGAATCTTCGGGAATTCTCCTCCAACTCCTCCAACTTCAACCGGAAGCTCACAGACTAGGAGCAAGGGAAGGTAAAAAGACCAGAAGATCCTCGGCATCGGCTACGACTCTATCACTGACACCTTGAGCATCGCCCCTCCAGCGGCCAAGGAACACCATCCTGGCATGAAGAGGAAGGTGCTGTCCGCCTTCGCCTCCTACTTCGACCCACTGATGCTCATGGCACCAGTCCTGGTCAGGGCCAAGATGCACTTCCATGACATCACTCTGACCGGCGCCACCTGGGACAAGATCCTCACCAGCCAGTTCGAGGAACGATGGTCCGAGGTTCTCAAGGATCTCCAAGAACTGCCCAAGCTCCAAATCGCTCGCCGAGCAGCATGGACAGGAGATGTCGAAATCTCTCTCCTTGCCTTCTTGGACGCGAGCAATTTGGGGCATGGTCTCTGCATCTACGCCCACTCCTACAAGAACGGAGAAGACACCAAGCCCATCGTCATCTACGGAGGCCATGGCGAACGCATGGTGAAGCAGGAAGGAGGCATTTGCACCTTCCTATTCGCCAAGGCCTCACCCAACCCAGCCAAACTGACGGACACCCCCAAGACAGAGCTCCTTGCCATGGAGAAAGCCACCAAGGCCCTGAAGACGGTGGTCCAAAAGCTTCCGAAAGGAACTTGAGTGTGAGAGATCTGGCTCTACACCAACTCCATGATTGCCCTCCAGCAGTGCCTGAGTGACAAGGGACCCACCGTCTACATCCGCAACTGGGTGCAGAATATCAGAGAACTCCAGCGGGAGCTCCAGTTCACACTCCACCACGTCATCATGGAGCAGAACCCGGCTGACCTTGCCTCCCGAGGAATCACCACAGCCAAGCTGCTGGACCGACAGAACCACCAACTCTGGTTCTATGGCCCCGACTGGGCTCAAGGCAGCCCCGAAGAGTTCCCCAACTTCGAGCAGACAACACAAGGCCCCCTCGCACCCACGCCCGAGGAGGATGCCAAAGATCGAGCCACAGGTCCCAAGTACCACTGCCTGGTGAATAACATCAGGAAGTTGGGACAGGCAAATGGTTATCACGGACCCTACAACCTGCACGCCGAGTCATACATCAACGGACGAGGCCTTCGACCCCTGCTCAATGCCACAGCCTATTGCATGCGCTTCCAATGGGCCACCAGGAAGATGCCCATCCCCTTGACGCGCTACATCACCGCCGAGGAACAGGAAGCCACAGAAGAGCTCTGGGTTCAGTACCTCCAGAGGAAGGAGTATCGAGATGTCATCCACGCCCTCGAGAAAAAGGACCAATCAGCCCCAAGCACGTCCTCGCCTTCATCAAGGACCTGGACCTCTTCCTCTCTGACACCGGACTGCTGAGGTGCGGGTCGAGATTGGGCAGACTCGACCTCCCACTCGACGCCCGCCACCCCATCCTCCTGCCAGAGAAACACGCCTTTACGACACTTCTCATACTCCATTACCACCAAATGGCCAGACACATGAAGGCCCACGTCCCACTGGCCCTCCTCCGCTAGCAGTACTGGCTCGTCAAAGGAGTCCGAAGGACACAAGCCACCCTCAGGCTCTGCCTCGTTTGCCACTGCTTCGAGGCAATGCCCTTTGCCTCCCCCTGCTTGATTTCATGCATATAACAACAATAGGTGGAGTGCTACAAGTTCCATTATGCCTAGAATAATGCTTTTTAGCCATTTTGGGGTGTTTATTTGATCAAGGCAAATTTTGATGCATGGAATGTGGTCACACTGGGCACCAATGTGAAGCTCTTGATCCGGGTTGTTCAAAAATGTATGGGTTCATGCATATAACAGCAATAGTTGGAGTGCTACAAGTTCCATTATGCCTAGAATAATGATTTTTTAGGATCAGACATAACCAACCACAAAATAAGATTGAACAATATGATGTAAGTTTTAAACAATTAGTTGTAATCAGTTTTAAGCTCTGTGGGAAACTGGCATTCTCACAGACAGAATCAGAATAATTTCTCATTTTAATTTTCAATAAAATTCTCATCATTAATATATGAATTATAACCGTATTGAAAATGAAATGGTAATTACAAATAGCATGCTCAATATTTCTTTCAGCTCATTTCATTCACGAAAACTAAAAGCATGATGTTGTCGCTAACTATCCTAGTCTTAATTTCATTTCCCGCTTTTGCCATTAAAAACCCTATATGTTAGCAAAAATATTTATTCAAGCTTCACAGCCACCTTTAAATTCAAACAGCCTACCTAACTTAGGGCTTACAAAAACATTGAGAAAGCCGAATATTTTGAGCTAATTTGAAGTAAATGTTTTGCTTGGTGGTGGTGCAGGTAGAGTAGAGGCATGGTTGAAGACAGGCGCGGGCTACTCCCTGGGCATGTTCTACGAATATGATGGGAAATGTCACTGGACCTTCGACAACATTGGTGGGGCCTGGATCAAGCTGAAGCTGGAAAGTGGCAGTTTCGTTGCTCTCTATGTGAGTTGCTATGCTGTCTGTCATATGCTGGGCCTATTTAGTAGCCAACTGTAGGCCAGATACACGGCAGGTCTAGGTGTACCCATGATCAAGTTCCCCATCCAATGCGCCTCCACTGGAGCCCTCATCACCTTCGACTGTCGTGGCAGCATGTTCTCTGCCTAGTTACTCTGCCTGCTTAGCACTCTCACCCTTGCCCTAGTATTGCACACACTTCAGCTGCATCGTGAAAGGAAATGACGGCCAGGCCAAACAAACATTCCAAATGCGACAGTCTCGGATGGCGAGGAGTAGGTTGCTAAACGCGGGCTGCGATTTGAGCGGGATGGGTTGATTGTGCCACGTTATCTTTCCATGTTGCATGCGAGACTTCAAGTTTCATATCGCAAAGAAAAGTTTTGGGCAAGCCTGTTGTGTAGATGTATTGCAACAAAGCATAACAGATCATAAAACAAAATTTATTAAATAAGCAAAGTTCAAATATAGCACATTATTTAAGCAAAAACCAAAGAAAATCGCTGAATTTACTGAGGAACAGATCTGCAATAAATTTCCGCCTGCTTATGACTGAACAGTGTAGTTTTTAGATGAAGAAATACGAATTAAGAGCCATTTTATGTAAAGTCTTAGAAATCCTCAAATATAGCTGGAAAAGTCGATTTTCCAAGTTTCTAAGATTATGACCCAGGATGATAGAGGGTTCATTTGCGATCACCCACCCGTTGGAATTTTTGAAAAAGACCTTTCCTAGCCGGAGATATGGTCAAAAATGTAAACTGAGTCATAAAATTTGGTCCATTTTGGCGAATTCTGAGTTTCCAGCAAATTTGGCTTCAAAACACAGCTAAAATTCATTCAATACCCATCTTCCGAATACCATTGTGAACCTAAGGACCTAACAAGTAAGTTTCTGTTAAAATCTCAGCCGTTTTTAGGTGCTTTTTGCAAAATATGACCCAAGAAAAGATAAATTCACAGATTTCACATTTTCAAAAAAAGTGATATTCTTCCAATGTTCACAAAAATTTTGGTTAAATGCCCCCCAATGCACATCATTTTCAAATTTTTCACATTATTTGGAACATTTTGATACCCATTTTGTATGGAACAATGGAAGCAGATAGGAGCTACAGCCTTTAAAACTCAGTCACCTCCAAAAATGCCTTATGTTAAAACATAGGATGCTTCAGCTGTGGTAAAATTTTTGCACTAAAAAACTTCCTGCTCAGCCAAAAAGCAATATAAACCCAATTCCTTTTCAGACTTGCTAAATCTAATCCTTAGGCATGTTTTGATGCCAAAACATTACTGGTTGTGTCTCAATTTTTTCCTCAACTGGGCCCCTATTTGACAGCAAGTCCGAGTTTAGCCCTATGTTATAACATAGGCAAAAAATGAACAAAATTTTTTTTGTCTTGAAATTCAAATGCAATGCCCAAAACGCAAACAACTAACTCAGTTACACCTAAAAATACCAAATTTACCATATATTTTATAATTTAATTCAACCTAATATGATGCTGAAATAGGCCAATTTTCAACTTAAAATGAGCATAAATTAAGACTGTTTAAATTGTTATATTTCCAAGTAATGGCTATAAAACAGGTATTTTTAGGTGTAACTGAGTTAGTTGCTTGCGTTTTGGGCATTGCATTTGAATTTCAAGACTGTGATGTTTCCCAAACCTGTTTCGTCCGTCCCATGTTGACGAGGCGGGCGGAAGGAGCAATACGTTCTTCGTTCAGTTACGTATTGCTGGTTCGTGGTACTGGGAGGATGGGGGGTGGAGGGCTGGAGCTGGATAGAGTACCCCGGGCTCGGCTCTACCGCATGCAATGCACCGGAGGCTAATATCCCTCTACTCTGCGATCCAGATGGAGTCTTGCATCCAATGGGTATATTTTTATTCCTTTTTAATGTTTGCCACAGCGACTCTTAGAAAATCATCCCCTTCAAAAACTGGTGAACCCACAAAAAATACTCTAATTCGGTTAGAAACATGGGACTACTCTATTTTTCAAGCTTTTAACACTGTTTAATGAGTGTTTTATTATAAAATCTTAGTCTGGTAATAATTGGTTTATGGGTATGCAAAAAGACGCATACTGGATGGGATGAAATGGGAAGAAAATCAGAACTCTACTAGAGTTATCGATAACCCATATCTTGTATTTGCGATTCCAATTTGAAGACAGGGGACGGGCAATGGATGGTCTGGCTGGCATCCGTGCGAGCAGCCATTGTGACTGCTTTGATGAGTCACTCTGTGGCAATGCCACTGCTGGCTACACACTCGCCATCGCCTTTGCCAACTCCGTCTCCGCTTCTCAGCCCCGCAAAGTATCAATGATGCTAGTTTCCATTCAAATTCTCTGCTATTTTTGCGCGGCCGCAGGCCGCCTGCCGCGGAGAGCAGGGCAGTCAGAGCTCCGGAGGCCAGAGGGCATGGGTGCGGAGGCCCCGGAGCGTAGCCTAGCATGCGAAGCATGCTAGGCAAAGCGTAGGGGCCGTAGCACCCGTGCACGTAGGCCAGAGGAGCTCTGGCGCCCTGCCCGAAGCGGCGGGCGACCAAGGCCAGCTTAAGCAGTTACCCCATTTTTGCGTCCGTCTTTCCGCATATATATAAACTAGTACTATAGGTCAATGGCCGCGCTTCGCGCGGCCACCTTTTGTGCCCGATTCAAATTGGGCCTTGAATTCAAGGTAGGTGGTAGCTTAAACATTACAAGTTCGAGGCTGTGGTAGATATTAGCCTAGAACCGATTCAAATTCACTTCTTGGTAGCCTACCCAGGCCTTGACAATGCTACCCTGGCCTGACCCATGGTAGCAAGCGGCTTCCCATTACATTTCTATGATATTTTAATGGGAGACATATGACATATGATTTATTTATCACTGTAAAAGAAACAAAATTCAGCGTTTTGAGCATGGATTAGACTAGAAGGAGATTTATATAAAATGTCAGTTGAAGATATCACCAGTCCTCATCACGATAAAAGAGTGATTAAAATCAAGACCATGCTTGCACAGTTTAGCACTACAGGCTAAAAAGAGAATGCTTTGAATTGAAACTAGGGTTATTGACCAATATTCATGTTCTGAGATGCTGTGATGGGCAGCCATGGTGAAGAAAAACATGGCAGCAGTCTAACCTCAAACCTTAATCTCAAGCCACTTTCCAATCCATGTTTCCAAGCGCTGTACCCACTAGCAGCTGCTTATCCTCAAAGACCAAATAGTCTAGCAATATATTACCAAAGTCCAAAACAATGTGTCCGTAATAAATAAGGCGGCTCTCTCCAATTATCCCCCCTCATGAGGTGCCTGCCCCCCTCATGAGGTACCTGCCCCCCTCAAGGGTTTAACCCTCCCCCTCATGGGTCGTTACGCGTAGATTAGGATTTGTCGTTAGGATTTGAATGCTTCCATGAGGGGGGGGGGGGGGGGGGTAGAAACTTGAAGGGGTAGAATGCATGAGGGGGCGGGGGGTAAAAACCTTGAGGGGGGATAATTGGAGTGAGCCAATAAGGCTTTCCCCAAAACCTGGCAGAACCAGGCTACATTGGTCTAGGACAGATTTGGCTATTTAGACCTGATTGAGTGGATAACCTCCTTATTGCTCAACGCATTCACTCCTCTTAATCCCTCTTCCCAGGATGTGACCATTATGCCCATCAACACTTTACCTAAGAAAATCCCCATGCCACAACGCACATAATCCAGTGGGCAAAAATATGGTTCCTTTGCATAGCAAATACGCATGGACACCAGACTTACTTTCTTATTCTAGCTCCAAAAGCCTAGGCATTTACTTATTTTGGAACTAAAGGCTGTCTGAGTTACCCCAATGCAGTCTACTGCCCTGATGTAATGTTAGAAAACCAGGATTTTACATTCAAGGCCGCCTACCTTGACCAAGAATTGGAGGTAGGTTGGCCAAGACCAATTTGAATCACTCCCTACCTCGACCTTGAAGTCATGGCTGACTTACCTCAAGGCCATGGTAGCTATCTACCCTAAAATAGCTATTTGAATTTGAAACGGGTATTGGTGGTGGATTACACACTAACTGCACCGTTGAACCAGTCACAAACTGCATACTGGTTCCCATTAAGCTTCTCAGCCATTTTAACACCAATTGCAGAGCCCATTCAAAATTTTCGAACAAATTTGCACTGACCAGCATTAGTGCTTATCTTATGTTCACAGTATAATCCACAATTAAATCTGTTTGATTCAGTCTAGAATATGATGATTCCAGTCTCAACTAATCGCTAGAAGAAGTGGATGCCAGCCCAGAACATATATTGCTCATATAAATGCCTTGAAACATCTGGTCACCGAGTAGAGCCAAAATCGCAAAAATTGACTTTACTCATTTGTGTTTTTCATTTAAATAGTTTTAAAAAGTTGACAAAGTAAAGATGCAATTCAAAACAGAACTGTTTCACCTTGAATTTAAAAAAAATTCATCAAGAAAAATTGATTGAAAAATGTGGTGTAATACAGCAGGAACTTAGCCAGATTCTCTTTCATCGTCACCGGAAGGGAAGGGTCGCAGAGCGGAAACAGGTTAGGGCATCTCGGGGAAAATATACAGACTGATCCCGGCCTCCCTTCCGCCCGCCTCATCGACATAGGCCGACGAAACCGGCTTGGAAAACGTCACAGCGCACCCGCGGGCCGGCCAGGAAAGGGCAGTAGTGATCACACCATAGGCTAGGCAGGCAGAGGAACGGGGCCTCGGATCTAAGCATCCGTCAGGAGCCCAGACGATCCCCTTGATGACTGCTGTTCCGAAGCAACGCTCGATCTGGACCCCCACTGATGTCTCATCGGGATGAATGATAAGCCACCCGTCCGGTGTCTCGAGGACCCATCGAGTGACGAAGTGCTGCAGAGTGAGAGCCGTTGGAAACTTGGATCCAGTTGAACGGACTCCGTAGACAAGGTCCTGTGGGGCTGCGTGGGTAACTGAGGACCGATCGACCCGGCGACGTCTCCTGGGAGTCTTCCAGCCATGGGTAGCCACGTTGACAGGTTGCTGATTAGACTTGAGGCTTGAAGTCGCTCCTTCCATTCCCTGGTCTTTCGCCAGACGATCTCTCCACAGGACGTGTACCGGAACGCCCAGAAGGACAGGGCTCCAAACGCGATGGCCGCGATGATGGCGCAGGTAACTCCGACGATGACGAAGGTCGGTCTGACCACCGACGAACTCAACCGGTTGAGATGAGTCCCTGAGATTTGGGCCTTCTCCCGAACTCCTCATGACTTAGTTCCAACTGCTTCGCCTAAGGCCCATCCATGAGCCTCCAGTCCTTCCACCACTCCCCGTGGATCCAGCGACAGTTGGCTAGTGTAATTCACGAGGGCGTTGAGCTTCCTTTCCAGTACCGGCAGACTTAGCGAATGAGTGGCAATAGCGGCGAAAGGGGGCATCAGGCGTGAGTTAAACAACACCGGAGTGTCATATGTCACGTTCGGTCGCAGTCGGTGTAGATCAGGGGCTTGCAGGAAGGTGGCGAAGGATCCTTGCGTGAAGTTCTTAAAAAAGGCAGCGGTGGACTGCCTCGAGTCAGGATCCACGAACTCGAAGGGATGGATTTGATGACAGTCCACCATAGGGCTGTGAGAGGTGAGATCCGTACTCACTCCTTCGGGTAGGAAGAGAATTTCTCCCATGTACAGTTTCACTGGCATGAAGAGGTAGCACTGCTCTTGTCCTGGGAGTTGATGGTAAGGGTAGATCAGTGAGACTGCTGCCCTCTGACACTGGGTGATGAAGACGGCGGAACCTCGAACTTCGGCTGAAATGTCGGTTCGCCCGGTGAGAGCTCGGATGCCATCGGTGGGACTCAGATGGAAGAGCTGTCTCAGGATTTGGTATTGGTGCTCTTCCATCAGACACATCCGATGATCATCGCTCTGTTCTAACTTCTCCATCATGTCAACCAGCACGTCCACCGTATAGTGAAGCTTGGCTTCCATGGGATCATGGTGCTGGACCCAGCCATCTATGCGTACGAGCCTGTCGTGAATGGCCACCTTCCTGGTTTCCTTGTCAAACAGCCACAGCGGGTTCGCCGTAGTAGAAGGGAAGGAGTACGGGGGGCCACTGCGCCCGAGCTCTTGCCTCGCTCTCTGCCTGGAACCTTCCTTCCAACCTCCCGATCTTTTGCCTCGTCCAGTTGAGTGGTTTGCTCCCTTTGCTGGACCATCGCGAAGTCTTCGTTTGAACAGCGCTCCGCTGAGCTCTCGGTCCTGGTATCGCTTCCGTTCCCGT
>JASANA010004299.1:0-21272 GCA_030248095.1 Ptycholaimellus sp. GST1_10
GAAATCGCGCTACGTGTGGACAGTGTTCTGATGCATGTTTGATGTTGCTACAGATCAGGCCATGGCAGCTGCGCAGTTCAACTACCCATGATTGAAGGGTGATGTGGCACTGTTCAGATGGGTCCATCCTCACGGCACTGGGACAAGCATGGGTGGAGCTGTACACTGAAATCGCGCTACATGAAAGAGGTGTTCTGATGCATGTTTGGTGTTGCTACAGATCAGGTCATGGGAGCTGCGCAGTGCAACTGCCCATGATTGAAGGGCGCTGTGGCACTGTTCAGATGGGCCCATCCTCACTGCACTGGGACAAGCATGGGTGGAGCAGTACACTGAAATCGCGCTACGTGTGAGCGCTGTTCTGATGCATGCTACAGATCAGGCTATGGGAGCTGCGCAGGGCAACTGCCCATGATTGAAGGGCGCTGTTGCACTGTTCAGATGGGCCCATCCTCATTGCACTGG
Source organism: Ptycholaimellus sp. GST1_10 (assembly GCA_030248095.1). Classification (NCBI taxonomy): domain Eukaryota; kingdom Metazoa; phylum Nematoda; class Chromadorea; order Chromadorida; family Chromadoridae; genus Ptycholaimellus; species Ptycholaimellus sp. GST1_10. The sequence continues at coordinate 466 of JASANA010004299.1, forward strand.
GATAAGCATGGGTGGAGCAGCACACAGAAATCGCGCTACGTGAGAGCGGTGTTCTGATGCATGCTTGATTTTGCTACAGATCAGGCCATGGGAGCTGCGCAGTGCAACTGCCCATGATTGAATGGCTCTGTGGCACTGTTCAGATGAGCCCATCCTCACTGCACTGGGACAATCATGGGTGGAGCAGTACACTGAAATCGCGCTACGTGAGAGCGATGTTCTGATGCATTCTTTTGCTACAGATCAGGCTATGGGAGCTGCGCAGGGCCACTGCCCATGATTGAAGGGCGCTGTTGCACTGTTCAGATGGGCCCATCCTCATTGCACTGGGATAAGCATGGGTGGAGCAGCACACTGAAATCTCGCTACGTGAGAGCGGTGTCCTGATGCATGTTTGGTGTTGCTACAGATCAGGCCATGGGAGCTGCGCAGTGCAACTGCCCATGATTGAAGGGCGTTGTGGCACTGTTCAGATGGGCCCATCCTCACTGCACTGGGACAAGCATGGGTGGAGCAGTACACTGAAATCACGCTACGTGTGAGCGCTGTTCTGATGCATGCTACAGATCAGGCCATGGGAGCTGCGCAGGGCAACTGCCCATGATTGAAGGGCGCTGTTGCACTGTTCAGATGGGCCCATCCTCATTGCACTGGGATAAGCATGGGTGGAGCAGCACACAGAAATCGCGCTACGTGAGAGCGGTGTTCTGATGCATGTTTGGTGTTGCTACAGATCAGGCCATGGGAGCTGCGCAGTGCAACTGCCCATGATTGAAGGGCGCTGTGGCACTGTTCAGATGGGTCCACCCTCATTGCAATGGGATAAGCATGGGTGGAGCAGCACACTGAAATCGTGCTACGTGTGAGCGGTGTTCTGATGCATGCTACAGATCAGGCCATGGGAGCTGCACAGTGCAACTGCCCATGATTGAATGGCTCTGTGGCACTGTTCAGATGGGCACATCCTCAATGCACTGGACTAAGCATGGGTGGAGCAGTGCACTGAAATCACACTATGTGAGAGCGGTGTTCTGGTGCATGTGTGGTGTTGCTACAGATCAGGCCATGGGAGCTGCGCAGTGCAACTGCCCATGATTGAAGGGCGCTGTGGCACTGTTCAGATGGGCCCATCCTCATTGCACTGGGATAAGCATGGGTGGAGCAGCACACTGAAATCGTGCTACGTGAGAGCGGTGTTCTGATGCATGTTTGGTGTTGCTACAGATCAGGCCATGGGAGCTGCGCAGTGCAACTGCCCATGATTGAAGGGCGCTGTGGCACTGTTCAGATGGGCCCATCCTCACTGCACTGGGACAAGCATGGGTGGAGCAGTACACTGAAATCGCGCTACGTGAGAGCGGTGTTCTGATGCATGTTTGGTGTTGCTACAGATCAGGCCATGGGAGATGCGCAGTGCAACTGCCCATGATTGAAGGGCGCTGTGGCACTGTTCAGATGGGCCCATCCTCACTGCACTGGGATAAGCATGGGTGGAGCAGTACACTGAAATCGCACTACGTGAGAGCGGTGTTCTGATGCATGTTTGGTGTTGCTACAGATCAGGCCATGGGAGCTGCGCAGTGCAACTGCCCATGATTGAAGGGCGCTGTGGCACTGTTCAGATGGGCCCATCCTCACTGCACTGGGACAAGCATGGGTGGAGCAGAACACTGAAATCGTGCTACATGCGAATGGTGTTCTGATGCATGTTTGATGTTGCTACAGATCAGGTCATGGGAGTTGCACAGTGCAACTGCCCATGATTGAAGGGCGCTGTGGCACTGTTCAGATGGGCCCACCCTCAGTGCACTGGGATAAGCATGGGTGGAGCAGTACAGTGAAATCGCGCTATGTAAGAGTGGTGTTCTGATTCATGTTTGGTGTTGCTACAGATCAGGCCATGGGAGCTGTGCAGTGCAACTGCCCATGATTGAAGGGCGCTGTGACACTGTTCAGATGGGCCTATCCTCATTGCACCGGGATAAGCATGGGTGGAGCAGAACACTGAAATCGTGCTACGTGAGAATGGTGTTCTGATGCATGTTTGATGTTGCTACAGATCAGGTCATGGGAGTTGCGCAGTGCAACTGCCCATGATTGAAGGGCGCTGTGGCACTGTTCAGATGGGCCCATCCTCACGGCACTGGGACAAGCATGGGTGGAGCAGTGCACTGAAATCATGCTACGTGAGAGCGGTGTTCTGATACATGTTTGGTGTTGCTACAGATCAGGCCATGGTAGCTGCGCAGTGCAACTGCCCATGATTGAAGGGCGCTGTGGCACTGTTCGGATGGGCCCATCCTCATTGCACTGGGATAAGCATGGGTGGAGCAGCACACTGAAATCGCGCTACGTGAGAGCGGTGTTCTGATGCATGTTTGGTGTTGCTACAGATCAGGCCATGGGAGCTGCGCAGTGCAACTGCCCATGATTGAAGGGCGCTGTGGCACTGTTCAGATGGGCCCATCCTCACTGCACTGGGACAAGCATGGGTGGAGCAGTACACTGAAATCGCGCTACGTGAGAGCGGTGTTCTGATGCATGTTTGGTGTTGCTACAGATCAGGCCATGGGAGCTGCGCAGGGCAACTGCCCATGATTGAAGGGCGCTGTTGCACTGTTCAGATGGGCCCATCCTCATTGCACTGGGATAAGCATGGGTGGAGCAGCACACAGAAATCGCGCTACGTGAGAGCGGTGTTCTGATGCATGCTTGATTTTGCTACAGATCAGGCCATGGGAGCTGCGCAGTGCAACTGCCCATGATTGAAGGGTGCTGTGGCACTGTTCAGATGGGCCCATCCTCATTGCACTGGGATAAGCATGGGTGGAGCAGCACACAGAAATCGCGCTATATGAAAGTGGTGTTCTGATGCATGTTTGGTGTTGCTACAGATCAGGCCATGGGAGTTGCGCAGTGCAACTGCCCATGATTGAAGGGCGCTGTGGCACTGTTCAGATGGGCCCACCCTCATTGCACTGGGATAAACATGGGTGGAGCAGCACACTGAAATCGTGCTACGTGTGAGCGGTGTTCTGATGCATGCTACAGATCAGGCCATGGGAGCTGCGCAGTGCAACTGCCCATGATTGAAGGGCGCTGTGGCACTGTTCAGATGGGCCCATCCTCACTGCACTGGAACAAGCATGGGTGGAGCAGTGCACTGAAATCGCGCTACGTGAGAGCAGTGTTCTGATACATGTTTGGTGTTGCTACAGATCAGGCCATGGTAGCTGCGCAGTGCAACTGCCCATGATTGAAGGGCGCTGTGGCACTGTTCGGATGGGCCCATCCTCATTGCACTGGGATAAGCATGGGTGGAGCAGCACACTGAAATCGCGCTATGTGAGAGCAGTGTTCTGATGCATGTTTGGTGTTGCTACAGATCAGGCCATGGGAGCTGCGCAGTGCAACTGCCCATGATTGAAGGGCGCTGTGGCACTGTTCAGATGGGCCCATCCTCACTGCACTGGGACAAGCATGGGTGGAGCAGCACACTGAAATCGCACTACGTGAGAGCGGTGTTCTGATGCATGTTTGGTGGTGCTACAGATCAGGCCATGGTAGCTGCGCAGTGCAACTGCCCATGATTGAAGGGCGCTGTGGCACTGTTCAGATGGGCCCATCCTCATTGCACTGGGATAAGCATGGGTGGAGCAGCAAACAGAAATCGCGCTATATGAAAGTGGTGTTCTGATGCATGTTTGGTGTTGCTACAGATCAGGCCATGAGAGTTGCGCAGTGCAACTGCCCATGATTGAAGGGCGCTGTGGCACTGTTTAGATGGGCCCACCCTCATTGCACTGGGATAAGCATGGGTGGAGCAGCAAACAGAAATCGCGCTATATGAAAGCGGTGTTCTGATGCATGTTTGGTGTTGCTACAGATCAGGCCATGAGAGTTGCACAGTGCAACTGCCCATGATTGAAGGGCGCTGTGGCACTGTTCAGATGGGCCCATCCTCACTGCACTGGAACACGCATGGGTGGAGCAGAGCACTGAAATCGCGCTACGTGAGAGAGGTGTTCTGATACATGTTAAGATAGGCTGTAGTGCTACAGCAACCCCAGAAAGACACCAGAGGCATCAATCACACAACCCCAAACCCCAACCCCTCATTTGCACTGGGATAAAAGCATGGGTGGAGCACAACCAAAAGAAATCGCGCTATATGAAAGCGGTGTTCTGATGCATGTTTGGTGTTGCTACAGATCATGCCATGGGAGTTGCGCAGTGCAAATGCCCATGATTGAAGGGCGCTGTGGCACTGTTCAGATGGGCCCACCCTCATTGCACTGGGATAAGCATGGGTGGAGCAGCACACTGAAATCGTGCTACGTGTGAGTGGTGTTCTGATGCATGCTACAGATCAGGCCATGCGAGTTGCGCAGTGCAAATGCCCATAATTGAAGGGCGCTGTGGCACTGTTCAGATGGGCCCATCCTCACTGCACTGGGACAAGCATGGGTGGAGTAGTGCACTGAAATCGCGCTACGTGTGACCGGTGTTCTGATGCATGCTACAGATCAGGCCATGGGAGCTGCACAGGACAACTGCCTATGATTGAAGGGCGCTGTTGCACTGTTCAGATGGGTCCATCCTCACTGCACTGGGACAAGCATGGGTGGAGCAGTGCACTGAAATCGCTCTACGTGAGTGCGGTGTTCTGATACATGTTTGGTGTTGCTACATATCAGGCCCTGGTAGCTGCGCAGTGCAACTGCCCATGATTGAAGGGTGCTGTGGCACTGTTCAGATGGGCCCATCCTCACTGCACTGGGACAAGCATGGGTGGAGCAGTACACTGAAATCGCGCTACATGAGAGCGGTGTTCTGATGCATGTTTGGTGTTGCTACAGATCAGGCCATGGGAGCTGCGCAGTGCAACTGCCCATGATTGAAGGGCGCTGTGGCACTGTTCAGATGGGCCCATCCTCATTGCACTGGGATAAGCATGGGTGGAGCAGCACACTGAAATCGCACTATGTGAGAGCGGTGTTCTGATGCATGTTTGGTGTTGCTACAGATCAGGCCATGGGAGCTGCGCAGTGCAACTGCCCATGATTGAAGGGCGCTGTGGCACTGTTCAGATAGGCCCATCCTCATTGCACTGGGATAAGCATGGGTGGAGCAGCACACTGAAATCGCGCTATGTGAGAGCAGTGTTCTGGTGCATGTTTGGTGTTGCTACAGATCAGGCCACAGTGCAACTGCCCATGATTGAAGGGCGCTGTGGCACAGTTCAGATGGGCCCATCCTCACTGCAATGGAACAAGCATGGGTGGAGCAGTGCACTGAAATCATGCTACGTGAGAGCGGTGTTCTGATACATGTTTGGTGTTGCTACAGATCAGGCCATGGTAGCTGCACAGTGCAACTGCTCAGGCCACGGTCTCCCAGCAGCGCCTCACCGAGCTCCAGGCCTCCCTGGACTCCGTTGCCGCCGAGCGCCTCAGCCCCGAAGGCCCCCCGGGAGGGGGAGAGGGGGGAGGAGGAGGAGAGGCCTCTCTTCTTCCCCGAGGAAGAGCTCTCCGTCAGCGAGGTGACCCCCCCCCCCTCAATGCAGAGCGAGGTGGAGCAGCTGCGGCACACCGTGGAGGGTGTGAAGAAGGAAATGCAGCAGTGCCTCAAGGCCATCCAGGACGAAGGGACTCAGGTCCAGCGTCAGTTCCAGCAAGCCGAGTCCTGCCTCCGCCGGGATCTCCAGCTCGTCCAGGAGTCCAACGATGCCCTCTCATCTTCTCTCATCCAGAAGAGCACCGAGGCTTTGCAGGCGCAGACGAGGAACATGGCCCTGCAGAAGGAGGTGGAGCGGATGAAGGAGCGCGTCAAGCACATGGAAGCGAAGCGGGCCGCCATCATCCACTCCTCTCAGTCCCTGCGCCCGCGCTGGGCCTCCGCCTCCCTGCCTCCTGACACTCATCCCAATCCGCCCGCCTCTGCCGGGCCCTCCACAAGTCTCACCCCTGCCTCCTCCTCTACTACCGCAACTACTGCCTCAACTCCTCTCTTCTCCTCATCTTTGATGGGTTTTGCGGTGAGTACAGGCATGGGACCTATGGCTACAACTGCTCCAGCTCCGGTGGTGACAAGTTCAGGCATGCTGTCGATGGCATTCGCGACGTCCACAGCCATGGCCTTCACCTCCGCCTCCAACACTCAGCCCACCTCTGCTGGGCAGCCCACCTCTGCTGGGCATCCCACCTCTGCCGGGAATCCCACCTCTGCCGGGAACCACTCCTCTGCCGGGGCCGTCCGCCACTCCGGCTCCTACCTGGACATGGCCCTCGGCCATGCGGGACCTCGGCATCAGCCCCCCAAGCTTTGCTTCTTTGACGGCGTCAACCTCGCGGACTTTGCGCGCTGGTGGGAATGGTGGCAGTACTACTTTGACCAGGAGCCCATGCCTGCCCCTGACAAGCTGGAGCTCCTCCTCTCCTGCCTCAAGGGCCAAGCCCACACCAAGGTCGTCTGGTGCCAGCGCTACAAGGCCACGGACTATGAAGAGGCAAAGAAGGTGCTGCTGGAGGCTTACGGGGACCCTGCGGGGACGAAGCGTGAGCTGATCCAGGCCCTCCACGACATCGTGCCCATCCACACCTTCAGTGGCTGGGAACATATCTCCGGCCTTGCGGACTTCCTCTTCACTACTGCCAACCAGCTGCGTTCGCTCGGCGTCGGGGACCTGGACTCTCACCTCCCTCTCATCACTGCCAAGCTGCCAGCAGACTACTGTCGTCGGACGGGCATCCTCACTGATCCCTCCTTCGACGAGCTCATCATCCTCCTCCAGACAGAAGCCCGTTTCCATCGAGAGCTGGACGCCAACGCTCCGCCTCCTTCCATCTCTTCTGGTGCAGCTTTTCCAGGAGCCGGCAAGTCTTGCCTGGCCAAGTCCGGACTGCGCTCGTTGCCTCAGCACTTCCTCTCCGATGCCTCCTCCCCTCCTACTCAAGCCTTCCTCTTCTCCTACAGACGTGTGGAGGAAGAGCTGAAGCGGCAGACTGATCTGGACTATCTGGGCATCGCGGCGGAGTACGAGGAGCCGCAGAAGGTGAGCGAGGAGTTCGACATCGCTCACATGGAGGACGGCCGCTTTCTCGTCGGCCTCCCCGTCAAGGACTCCATCTCTCGCCTCACCTCCAACTTCCACTGTGCCCTCTCTCGCGGCATCCATCTGGAGTCCAAGTACAGCCCCAAGGAGATGGCCCTGCACTACAGCAAGTTTGGCAAGTTTGCCGCGGAGGGCATCATTGAGTCCGTCGTCTCCTCCTCCGAGCCTCCTCTCCTCCACTACATTCCCCATTGGCTGGTGTTCAAGTACGGCATGGAGTTCACAAAGTGCAGGCCGGTCCTGGACTGCTCTGCCAAGACGTCAGAAGGCATCAGCCTCAATGACTGCCTGCGCATGGGGGACAACCGCATCTCCGACCTCTTCAGCCTCCAGTGCAAGATCCGGGCGGGCAAGCACATCTTCATCACCAACGTCTCCGCAGCCATCTACGGCATCGCCATTCGCCCCGAGCACCAGGACCTACTGTGCACCCTCCTTCCCCGCGACTGCTGCAAGCCCCTCTCCAGCCGCAACCTCGACGTCTACAAGTACGCCCGGCTGGTGATGGGGGCCAGTCCCAGCCCCAACCTCCTCCTCGCCTGCCTCAAGCGCCTATGTGACGATGCAGTGGAGTTGGGAGCTGGCCACGGACTGCACCCCAAGGAGCTTAGAGCCCTCGCCGACAGCTTCTACATGGACAATGGCATCTTCCCCTTCACCTACCCCAAGGACGCCAAGCGCATCATCACCGGCCTCATCACCCTCTTGGCCTCCGCCAAGCTCCATCTGCGCCAATTCTCCTCGGATGTGCTGGAGGTGCTGGAGGGATTCCCAGAGCCAGACCTGCAGACGAAGCAGGTCATTCGCAACCTGGGATGTCAGCGGTGACCTTGTCAGTCCGCTCAAGGCCACCTTCGACAACCTCACTGGCCCCTTCACCAAGCGGGCCTTCCTCTCCGCCATCTCTCACTTCTACAACCCCTACGGTCTCCTTGCCCCCTTCCTCCTCCAAGCTTGCCTCCTGTTCTAGACAGGAGTGCCCTCTGAGCTGGGGTGGGAAGAGTGGGGGAAGGGGTGGAGGGGAGTGGCAGCGCCTGGAGCGGGAGCTGAGCCAGCTGGACAACATGAAACTGCCATGCAAGCTTGTCTCCGACCCCAACAAGCCAGCCGACATCATCATCTTCAGCGACGGCGGTCGTCGGATTCGTCGCCTACGTGGTCCAGGCAGGACAGCCCATCTTCCTGGCCGCCAAGTCCAAGCTCGTCCCCTCCTCCCGCAAGAGCCTGCTCATCACCATCCCCCGCATCGAGATGTGGGCAGCCGTGATTGCTACTCGCTTCCTTTGCTTCGCCCTCCACCAGCTCGGCCCCTTCATCCGGTTCAACAACCTCATCCACTACATCGACTCCCAGGTCATTCTCTACTGGCTACAGCGTCCAGTGGGCCTGCATCGATATGAGGCAAGGCGAGCAACGGAGGTGGAGGAGCTGACACGGGGCTTCAAGGGGTATGAGCGCTGCTTCGTCCCCACCGAGGACAACGCCGCCGACATACTCACCACACCCAAGGCCCTCTCTTCTCTGCTCCAGTCCAACTACTACACTGGACCCGACTTCCTTTGCCTGCCACTCACTCAGTAGCCTTCTTGGACTCCACCCTCCTTCACTCCAGAAGAGGAGGAAAGTCGACTAGGAGAGAAGAAGAAGAAGCCGGTGGCTACAGCGATGGGAGTGATGGGGATGGGCAGGGAGCAGGACTGGAGCACCCACGACCAGATCCTCAACTCCTCCAACAACCTTGACAAGGTCCTCTGCACCTACGCTCTCCTTCTTCACCTTCAACGGCATCAGAAGCGAGCTTGAGGAGAAGGAGTGTCCTATGCGGAGAAGATGGAGGCCCTGCACATGCTCACCCACGAGACGCAGCTCCACTACTACCCCACTCTCTACTTTGACCTTCAGCAGAAGGGCTTCTCCAAGGAGAAGATCTGCAAGCAGCTCTCCGTCTTCCTCTCTGATGACAGCGTACTCTGAGTAGGGACATGGATGGCTGAGGAGTCCCCAGCTCTTCTGCCTGGCTCCTCCCACCTGGCCCTCCTTCTCGCCCTCCAAGCACATTACCAGCTACTCCACGCAGGCCCTGCTCAAGTACTGGCCCAAGTCCATCTCCAACACTGTCCTACACAGGGACTACTGGGAGTGAAGCGAGCGCTGCAAGGCTGTGGCATCTGCGTCCGGGCTGCCCGACATCCTCTTCCCCAGCCTCCACCCGGACTCCTTCCCTGACAACGTCTTCAGCCTCATCTACCTCCCTTCCATCACATCCTCCTCAACCAGCTGGGCCCCCTCTACACCTACAACTACCCTCGCCAGCAGTACCAGAAGAGATGGGTGGTGGTGTTCAGCTGCTGCATCTCTTGAGGCCTTCATCTGGAGGTGTTGGAGAACTACAGCATGGCAGCCATCATCAGCGCCTTCCAGCAGATGTGGGCCAGATGCGGGCTCACCGCCGGCACCATGTACCTGGACTGTGCCACGGCCTTCAAGGGCTTCACCAATCTTGCCAATGCCTTCCCCTCATACATCTCTCTCAAGCTCTCCTTCTGCTCCATTCGAGCACCTTGGAGGCAAGGAGGTGTTGAGAAGATGGTGGATCTGGTGAAGGGGCCTCTGCAAGCCTTGCTGGGCTCCCAGAAGGTCAACGACTTTGAGCTCAGCACCATCCTGTGCCTCATCAAGGCCGTGCTCAACCAGCGGCCTCTCACCAGCCTGACCAACAACCCTCAGGACCTTCTCCCTCTCACCCCCGCACATCTCCTCTCACCCCATGCCCAGCTCCAAGCACCTCTCCTGCCAGACTTGCTTCCGCTGCCCAGCTCTCGCCCTGCCCGCCTCCTGCACCTCCAAGTTCAGCATCGCCAGGAGCTGATGGATACGTTCTGGCACCACTGGAGCAGGGAGTACAAGGCTCACCTCCGCCAACATCACCTCCATCAACTTTGCCAAGGCCAACCCATGGAGCTGAAGGTGGGCGTTATCTGTCTCCTGGTGGAGAAGAGCAAGCGGGCCAACTGGAAGCTCATCAAGGTGGACAAGCTCCTCCCTGGCATTGACAACATCCTACGCTACATCAAGGTCACTGATGCCTCCGGCTACAGCAGCACCCACTCCGTCAGCCATCTTGTCCCCTTGGAGCTCAATCTGCTCTCCAGCATCTGCCCCAAGGACCAGTCCAACTACCTGAGCAACTCCACAGAGGTGGAGGAGGCTGGTGACGTGGTCGGTGATTGGGACGGCGAAGATGGAGTGGTGGAGCGGACGGAGGACACAGACAAGCCGGCCCCTGCCCCTCCTACTCCCTCTTTCCTTCCCCATGCAGCGCAAGGCCTGCGTGCCTATCGTCACTCTCTTCTTTCCCAGTAGCATACTTTGTTGAGCTCCTTTCTCATCTCCCACCTCTCCAGCTCACTCATGCTCTCCTTTTTTGAGACACTGCCTAGCATTATGTAGCTTTAGGCCTTCCTATGTTTCAGCTCCATTCCTTCCTTTGTCGAGGCTTGGAGTGTGATTCATCTTCTTCTCTTTGTTGGGCAAATAAAAGGCCCCAAGTATTCTGTTGAGGAAACGGCGCGTTTGGTATACGGTATGTTTTCGCTGCTTTCTCACTGCCTATGCCACTGCCAGCATCATCCATTCCAAGCGCCCGCCCTCCCTCTTCCAATCCTCCTGCAATAGTTGACACACTTCTGCTTGAGTAAAAGGGAGAAAGAAAACTAACCATCAATGCGCAACAGAGCTGAGGAGGAGTAGAGACCTCTCCCTCCATCAATGATGAGCTACTTGTACACTATGGCCTGGTAGAAGCCCATGATGACAAGGTGAATGCAAATGGACACAAGATTCGTAATCTACGCCCAAAATTACCTATATGGTGCTTTTCTTGAGACCTAAAACCCTTAATAATGTCCCAAGACGAACTTGATGATGAGCTGCTTGTAAACCACCATATACTTATGAAGACCAGGTTTTCTACTATAGTTGAGGCAATTAATGGAAAAATAATTTTCAGTGCCCACCGTTTATCAATTCTAGTCTAGTTTGATCCAGAGCAGGTGTACACAACATGAATTGAGCTGGGGATGTCTGTGGAAAAAATCGACTAAGCTTGATATAAGGGTGGTCAACGAGAAATCGCTACAACTAAACCAGAAAGTGCTGGAAGAGAAAGACAAACACAAACCCGCTTGGCTTTGAAACAATTAACGAAACTACTGAACTACTAAACTACTGGTCCCGCGAATTGCCTATGGATGAATGTTCAGCCAGAAAGGGAAGTAGACCGGGGAGATTGCATGATCAGAAGGAAGAAGAAACGAAGCTGAGAATGTTCGAAATATAACGGAGGATTTCACACTAATTAGCCAGACAATAACAGACACGGGGTTCAAGAGACATGAGGTTTTCCAACTACTTAGATGTCTGAAAAAGTCAAGATCAAACAACTGATCAGTTATGTGCGAGATGAGAATACTGCCGTCAGCTACATAAATTACCAGCTGGTAACTAGCTATGCATCGTCCAGATTCAATCTGCACTCTATAAAAAAGAAGAACATCATCTCAGGTATTACGGTTCACAAGGTACACTGCAATGGATGGAGCGCCAGCAGGATTATATCGCAATGCAAAAGCAGACTGCCAATTAATAAAAGCCTGCTTGAGGAAACGATATTCGTCAATATACTCTCCAAACAACTAGGATTTATGGCTCTGAACTGCTCAAGATTTCTGAATTCAATGGACAAAGAGGACATTTAAAAGTTGCTCAAGAAAGGATGCGACGCAAGACAAAACTAAATCATCTGAATTACAATTGGGGGAATCTACTCTCGGGAAACTTGTCATGGCTCCAAAATCTGTTCCGAAAGGGGCTGAAATTCAGACCACATGACACCATTTACCTATTGGAAGCACGATATGCGGGAGCGGCAAGCATCCCTATATGAGTGACCTACCAACTCCAACTCGAAGTAGATAATCATAACCGAGGCTGTTTAACTCTACACCTGCCTACACACAGAGCTGAAGAGGTCATACGAGAGTCTGGAGGCATCCTGCAATGAGTCTATGAAGAGTCCTAAACTCACACTGGACGAGGAATTCACACGAGAGCTGACAACTTCATAGGCATTAAGTCATCAATCCAGTCGAGAAAGCTGCTAACAACACGGCAATCATCTGCAAGGTGGCGTATGTCAAATGACTGAACGAGGAGATAGGGGTGGCGCTTGACCATGAATGAAAAGCTAACTATGCTGTTCAAAGTGACGTACGAACCAATCGTGGACATCACGAAAGAAGATCAGATTGAAACACATGCACTTCTGCTGGGGAATTTTAGTCTGGGTGAACTATATAAATCACATATTTAAAACATGAAATACAAAAAGTAATAATAAAATGGGTTTAAACTATGCCATCATGACCTATTATGTAATATTTTAATATCTGAGTAGGTGTTGTTAGCGGGACAGAGTATTTATTTATTATTTATTTATTTATTTATTCTAATTTTCTTACATGTGTCCCATCAAGAGACGTATGGTACATAGTACGCAAAATACACTAAAATACACACATTAAATAAAATATAACATTTGTTTCAAAACATTCAATACATTCTAAAATAAAGAATGATTGTCACTATAAATCAAAGGTTGTCCTCAGTCCATGAAATCACTGAGTTGCGGTCGAAGCATGTTAAGTCGCGGTTGTGAGGCTATAGACCGTTTTTGAGTATGTGATTTTATAAACAATTTTAGCTTCATAGGGCAAAAGTAGCCATAGGTTGTTGCAGTGTTTGCCTCTTCTTCATCTATTATTAGATTATTCCAGAGTGCCACAATATTGTCTGTCGTTGTACATTGCTTTTAGATATTCAGGCTGTCTTATTAGATAACGATTATTAGTGTCATAAAATTGCTTGAAAACATAGCATTACGGCGGTTTCCAATTGGTCGGTTAGCCAATTGGAAACCGACCAATTACCGACCGACCTACTATGTGAGAGCAGTCTTTGCAGACTGCTCTGCCCAAAACTTGCACTACGTGAGAACAGTCTTTGCAGACTGCTCTGCCCACAACATGCACTACGTGAGAGCAGTATTTGCAGTCTGCTTTGCCCACAACATGTACTACGTGAGAGCAGTCTTTGCAGACTGCTCTGCCCACAACATGCACTACGTGAGAGCAGACTTTGCAGACTGCTCTGCCCACAACATGCACTACGTGAGAGCAGTCTTTGCAGACTGCTCTGCCCACAACATGCACTACGTGAGAGCAGTCTTTGCAGACTGCTCTGCCCACAACATGCACTACGTGAGAGCAGACTTTGCAGACTGCTCTGCCCACAACATGCACTACGTGAGAGCAGTCTTTGCAGACTGCTCTGCCCACAACATGCACTACGTGAGAGCAGTCTTTGCAGACTGCTCTGCCCACAACATGCACTACGTGAGAGCAGTCTTTGCAGACTGCTCTGCCCACAACATGCACTACGTGAGAGCAGTCTTTGCAGTCTGCTTTGCCCACAACATGTACTACGTGAGAGCAGACTTTGCAGACTGGTCTGACCACAACATGCACTACGTGAGAGCAGTCTTTGCAGACTGCTCTGCCCACAACATGCACTACGTGAGAGCAGTCTTTGCAGACTGCTCTGCCCCCAAATGCACTACGTGAGAGCAGACTTTGCAGACTGCTCTGCCCACAACATGCACTACGTGAGAGCAGTCTTTGCAGACTGCTCTGCCCACAACATGCACTACGTGAGAGCAGTCTTTGCAGACTGCTCTGCCCACAACATGCACTACGTGAGAGCAGTCTTTGCAGACTGCTCTGCCCACAACATGCACTACGTGAGAGCAGTCTTTGCAGACTGCTCTGCCCACAACATGCACTACGTGAGAGCAGTCTTTGCAGACTGCTCTGCCCACAACATGCACTACGTGAGAGCAGTCTTTGCAGTCTGCTTTGCCCACAACATGTACTACTTGAGAGCAGTCTTTGCAGACTGCTCTGCCCACAACATGCACTACGTGAGAGCAGTCTTTGCAGACTGTTCTGCCCACAACATGCACTACGTGCATCTCAAACATCTCGAACTCCTCCGCCACTGCCCTCTCCTCGCAGTCGGCGACCTCAGAGGCGTCCAGCTGGTAGAAGGTGGTTGGGTCGGCGTCGATGAAGCCGGAGGTGTTGGGAGCTGACTCAAGGAGGTTGACAGCGTCTTCATCATCGCCCTCCAGTCCCTCGGCACCAGCAGACTCCAGTTGTTCCTCCATCTCCCACTCCAGGAATGCCTTCCCCAGGCACTGTCGGATGCCCTTCTTGAGGTTTGCGGCGCCGTCGCAGACAATCTATCAAGCCAATCCCCAATTGGAAAACAGCACTACTAGGGGGCTAAATGCAAGGAACTTTATGGAGCTACTACAAGTCGTTGAAACATAAATCTTATTGTATACAATTTCAATAGTCCACTTTTCAGTCCAAAAATAGCCAAAAATTCGATTATTAGCTATTCTCCTATGGTCTAGTCAAACAAGTATATGGCGCAGAGCGCAATAGGTGACCACGGACCTTCATGCCCCATAACTTCCCAGGCAACCTTGTACCAGGTATTAATGCTCTAAATAGTGTAGTGTTTCTGTTGTGTTTAATACCCATTTTTTGCATTTTACATGAATAATGATTATTGGTTGCATTTAAGGTCCATTGCATTTGTTTTATTAGTGATAGCAGAATATATTCAAATAGTAAATTGCAAAAAATAATAGAAAGATGGGCAAGCATGGGGTGAAATCTAGTATCCCAATTTAGAATGCAGTATGTGGAGAGGAATATGATTAGCGGGGTAAGGTATTCATGGGAATGTGGCCACAGTTTGTACAGGGGTGGTTCAGTTGGCCCATTCCTATTCGGCAAAAACTGTAGAGCATCCACCATGCCAGCAGAAGCAGAGGACTGAAATTGAGAAATAAATGAATTTTGATATTATTCCGGATAAATTTAGATTTTACCCAGTGCCATAGCTGATGTAAGGGCCAACACCTTCAGTGCAAAGGCAGCATCAAACTCCTTCAATGATACATCATCAAGAAATGGATTGAAATTGAGGTACCCACTTTGTAGTGAGCTTTGGCCTTGAGGTAGACATCTAGAGAAGCTTTCTGGACCAGGTGTGAAATGTCTTTTGTTTTGTCCCAGGCTGAGTTGATGAGCTCCTTGGTTTCACTGATGAAGGCTGGGCATTTCTCAGTGGATTTTAATGCACGAACTGCTTTTCCGATTCCCAAGCATTCATTGTGGCTGAAAACACCATTGGAAATTTTTGCAAGAAGAGTTGCAAGATGCTAACAGGTGGCACCAGCCATAGTTTGGGGACATGTGAAAAATTCCAATTTTCTCCTTCTCAGCCTTGAGGTTAGGAGGTACTTGGCGTGTCCACAGGTTGTTGGAAAAGCAGTGGCAGTTCTTTGCAGCTACAATAATAGTAGCAAGGTCTGGCTCCAGCTTGTATATCAGCTCCACAAACTTTGTTGGAATTATTTGGCAGACCTTGAAAAATATTATTTGCATTATATTTGTTTAAAGAAACTGACAGTTTGTAGTCTCAGTAGACTTGCAGTTTCCTCCTCAATGTCATTGGTGAGGTCAGCAGTTGTTGCAGCAGCCCTTAATATTTGTATTTAGGGTTTTAATACAATTGATTTAAAAGGAACCCCAAGAGCAGAATGTAAAAGCTCACGCCTGTCATGGTGAACTGTTCCTGCAGTAGATTCCTTTGAACAGGAGACATATACTTTGGTAATCTTCCATAGGTATGGTTAAAATGGCTTCAGAGAAGTTGTATTGCAGCATATGACAAAAAATTGACCAAATATTTATTCCTGTGCAATGTCCAAATCAGGGAATCTATGATCAAAATCAGTGAAATTGAGAGGTAGTAGTTGCGAAGGTGCTTGGGGTATAGAGGTCCAGCTGCTCCAGCAAAACCAGCCAGCCAGAAGCCCATCACTGTATATCTCCACCTGATGTCCCTCCCTCAAAAACAAAGATTTTGTTCAAGTATTTTCAATGAAAGTGGTGACAGAAAAGCTGGATAGGCGGCGTGGAATTTTAGGCATTGTGCCAGGCTTCCCAGGAGAGCGCAGACGGGGGTGGTGGGAATGGCGTGGTGAAGGATGGCATCCAGAGCAGATGATGGATCATCCATCATGGATGTGATTCTTCCTCTGCCGTCATGCTTTGCTCTAGTGTACCATAAATTTACCATATTACATTACATAATATTATCTGGGCTCTGTTAGCTCTGTAGCACAAAAAACAGCAAACTTTGAACTAGATGACCTTGTCTTAAGATTGATCTGGCATTTGCAGTTCTTGGAACAGAATAGCTTGTGTGCCTAAGAGTGCGGAGTATTGACAGTTCTAGCGAGAATCAAAATACTTATGTACATCATTATGAGAACCAACATTCCCCTTCAACCACTGAGAAATCTATCCTGCTTTCTTCAATGGCGATAGAATGCATGCTGAAGGACGCCTGAGATAGTAATGTAAATAATCATCTGCTGCTAAACACCACATAGCCACCATATCAGCCTTCATGGGGGGCTGTCCATCATTAAGAAGAGCACCAAACAGTTGAACTAAGAGCCATTATTTACGGAAAAGTATGTGGCTATGAACAATGGGGGGAACTGCCCAGCCCAGACTTCAAATCTGCCAGAACCTAAAAATACCTCATATTTACATGTTTTGACATTCTCATCCTGACCAGACAAATGACTTGGTATGACTCGAGAGTGTCATATCCTGGCTGGGTCTAACCAACCGTTGCTGCTGGGAACTCCTGGTTGATGCTTGAATCCTTGTATTGGTTCATCAAATCATGTTTGGTGCTTCCTCAACATCAGATTGGATAGATCTGGGTAGGACTTATGACGATGTTCCATAAATAACCTCTGATTAATTGCTTTGAGGTGGGTTAGCTTTGATATATTTTGTTATGTTAGCATATAAGCATACTATCAATTTCCACATATTTAGACTGCATTTGTGTCCATACGAGTGCAAGTGGAACATTGGTCAAGCGGTAGTGCTCAGTTTGTGTTATCCAGTGCTGCATTTTAGGCACACCGAAAACTCCAAATTTGGATCCGACACAAACACTGTACCAAGATATTGGAGCAATAGGCTCAACTGACGAGTCACCAATTATTTTATTGCATAAAGGGTTGTTAGGCATTATTTTTAAAATATATGCGCTGTTCCCTCTAATCATAACTTTTAGATGTTGGGTACACAATGTTTTTTCCATTTATCATTAATTAATAAATCATACAATAGATGTCCATGATATCCATTTAACAAAGTGCTCTAATGTTTATGTATCAACGTTACGATGAATTAAATCTAGTTTATTAGAAATTACATCACATTAAAAATAGAATCACGTTGAAAAAGATTAAATCAAAATAAATGGGGCGTGGGGATGAATTGCTTTAGTCCTTTTTGTCAGCTTCTTTAGGAGCTTCTGGGGCTTCAGCGGGCTTTTCTCCTGCATTTGCTTCTCCTTCTTTACCTGGCGCTCCATCTGTGGCTGTGAACTTGGCTTTGATCTTTTTGGTTGCTGGTGTCTTCTTGGCTTCTTCTGCTTCCCAGACCTTGCGAGCATTCTTCTCATCTTCTTTGGGCTCAATTTCAGTTAGGGTGAAATGATGATTAGCAGCAGGGGCCTTCTTATCCTTTGGTGTAAATGTTAGGTTAACTGTGGCTGATTCTCCATCTCCAAGGATTCCCATTACTGGCCGAATCTTAAATAGCTCGTTAGATGTGCATTTGACTTTGTAAGCAATACGTTTTCCAGATCCTTGGTTGTTGATTTTGATCTCTGTTACAATTGAATCCTCCATGGTTCCCTTGAACTCCACTTCCTCCGCAGGTTCGGTTGACAATTTTCCTCCAGCTGCAGCCATTTCCAGTTGTTTAGAGCTTCAGGCTTCGTGAATATTATTTTGTAGTCTTGTATTTTTGGTTTCTGATCTTTGATATGGTAGTTACAGGAATACAAGATTTTCATTAACAAATTTAAGAAAAATAAAGTATTAAATGATGTTAATACAATATTAAATTAGAAAATCTAATCTAAATAAATTGCTATAACTTTGAACCGAAGTAATTTTTTTAGTTTTAAAATCGTACATATTATTTTTGGTAAAACTTAGGCTTATACACATGGGCGGCAGTTCAACAAACGGGCTCAGCTGGCTACCCAAGTTTGAGCCCCATGTTATAATAGTTATTTCCAATTTTAATGCATTTGGAATATGTAGTTTTCTATTTTTCCAATAGTGTGATGCTGAGGTTTACAAAAACCCATAAATATTAAATTTGACAAGTATATGGCGCAAAGCGCAATAGGTGACCGCGGAGAACACCACCTTCCAGCTTACAAAATGAATACATGGAATTTCGTCACTCCAAAGGGCAAGAATGTGGTTTCTCACCCATTTTCAAAAGTAAGCACAGATTTGGAATGGTTATGTACAAATTGTGAATCGAAAATCCAAAGTCCTCTGATCAATTATCAGCCGTTCAGCTGTTACTGATTATTGATGACATTTCCATGCAGGAAAGTTGGTCACTCAAGAAGATAAGTCTGTGGTTTCTCAACCATTTTTGAAAGTAAGTACAGATTTGGAATCGCTTTATATGACTTGTGAACAAAAAACCCAAGTCTGAACTGTCTGAACAACTGACCATCCTAATTTGTTATTTTCCGCCCTTTACTAGCTGTGAGATGCGCTCGATGCAATCGTTATCAATGTCGTTTAACACCAAAACGAGATATTTTTTGCAATGGAGGGAGCTATTGTAGGAGATATTGGTGAAACGGATACCTTCTACTATTGCAATTCGTGTCATGCTAGACAATCTCATGAATGTGACCAGACAATGGAAAATTGTCATGAATGTGACCAGACAATGAAAAATTTTGGATTCACTCTGCAAAAAGATGATTCTCATTGGCATGCAAATTGCTTGAAATGTCCTGTTTGCACAATGCGCTTCACAGATACTGCATATGTTCTTGGTCCTCAACCCATAATTTACTTTAATAAATCATTCCACGAGCACTTAATTTTGGGCTCTATTAAGTGTAAGCTGTAAGGTTGGTACTGAGAAACACTCCGCCGGCTTGAAGCCTTATGTTCCACATTCTTATGCATAAAATTTGGAAAAGATGGCCAAAATATTAAAATGAGTTAAATGTAAAGTTGCCTTAATTGCTTTCACAATCGTGTATTTTCATGAATTTTGTACTTTAATTGCTATATGTAATGTTATATTTTAAGATTCTTAAAAGACATGAATAAAGTTCAGTTTATGTCTTGTTAGTTTCAATATTGAATAAAATTCATTTGATTTATTCTGTTGACAACATGATGGGGTCAAATATTGTTATGTCTGTATCACTCACGAGTTAAATTTCACCCTGTGTCCATAGAGCAAACATATGTTGTCTATCACTACATAGTGAGATAAAATCAGATATGACGTGATTGAATGGCGGTCAAACTGTGGCCACTACACCACTCTTGCTTCTACGATCCACTTCACCTCCCCTTTCTGTCAGCTGGCATTTTCTTCCCCTTCCCTTTTGGCTGGCAGGGTTTCTTTACTTGAATGGACATCCTGCTTAACAATCAGTGCTACAATCCTGCTTCAAAAATTAAGACATCAGAACCGGTAAGTTTTAATGCAGTTGAGAAGTCAATCGTATATCACAGTTTACAAATCATGCCAATATAATTATGCAACAAAAAATCCTGACATAACATTTCATGCTTAACTGAACGAATTCATTTATCATTAATTATTTAAAATTTTAATCAATGTATTTTTACCGATACAGCCGTAGTTCAAATTGTTTACTTCAAGGCAGTCTGTTAATTAATTAAGATACCCAATTATAAGTGTGATCAGAAATCATCACTTCACAGATGGGTTTTATATTCTTATTCACTCTGATAACGTTTTTTGGTTCAAGTTTATTTTTAATATGTCCAAGTTGCACTAGAAAAAAAAGAAAGAAAAGAGGAAAAATTCGCCAATCATCTTCATACAGTAGCAGCCGTCATCCCAAAAGTTTCCAACAAATAGAAAATATTTCAGAGGGTTCACTTGGTCCAATTTTCAAAAATTTTAAACCAGAAGAAACGAAAAAAATAAAGCCAAATACTGCCAGTAATTCAGTAATCTTTGAAAGCAAATCCTTAAATACAACATCGGATACCATGCAGCATTCTTCAGAATCTCAAAACGATGATGATGCCATCCCCAACATTACAAATTCCCATCAAAAACAAGCCAAACTAAACCAACCCATAAATGATTTTCTGCATACACAATGTTCTTCTATTAAAACAGGTTCACATGTTTACCCATCGATCAAAGGCCGGTGGCCTAGTCCATCCATGAAGACTAGGAAAACCTACCCGGCTTCAATGATGGCTAGAGGAACACATCTTCCTGGATTGCTGCATGACGAGGACAACAAGAGGGTCTACGTGGCATTAGCAGCGGAGTGCGGGTGTTTCTGGCCTGCCTTCATTGGTAGGACCGCCGGCGCCGTCCAGCTCAAGCACAGCGCCTCACCCATTCCCTGCTCTTCTAACCCTGCCCACGGT
>JASANA010004301.1:0-17178 GCA_030248095.1 Ptycholaimellus sp. GST1_10
CGTTGTCCTGAGTCACGCAGCAAGAGGCGGGAGATTTGGAGACGTGCATCATTCCCAGCCGTCCGCCGCCCGAACATCCTCCTCCACCCGGTACTCCATTCCGGCCAATTGTTCTGCCGACTGCTCCCTCTGATCTGAAAATGACTTGATCAGAAGACAGAGATCTGAGGAGCAACAATCTGGAGGGGAACCCCGAGTTTGGCTCTCTTAGCAATGGCTGCTAGCCAAGCGCAGGCGGGGCCCTGGCATAGTAGGAAAGTGAAGCGGGGCCGCTCTGAGCTACCAATAGTAGACACAAACTCTGTCAATTGTATATGTTAACCAACATAGACGAGGTATTGCTCTCATGGATGGAGGCCTCGGCGGAGGCAACCAGGCTGAGGCTGGTAGAGGGAGCATTGCTCTTGGCCAGGGACTCATGGAGGGACAGAGTGGTGGTGCTGATGGAGGTCCAGCAGGTGAGCTTAGAGGAACAGTCCTTAGTGTGGCTGTATTTGGGATAAAGTCCCTGAGCAGAAGGGTGACAGCTCTGGGCTTGCTTGTGCTGTGCAGACCCACTCAGGGCACTTGGCACACTTGGAGGAAGCATGGTCCTTGTTGCAGAAGCTGCAGAAGGGTTTTAGGACGTTTGACATTGTGCTTGGGGAAGTCTTTGCCTTGGCTGGTCCATTGCTCCTGGGCTGCTGGGAGCAAATGCTGCTGCTGCTGCTGGTTGCTGGGGCTCTTGGTGGGGAGATCTAATCAATTTCAAAACTACGTATACATCAGCATCAACATATAAGACTTGTGAACAAAAAAAATCAAGTATTCTGTGCAATTCTCAAGACTTCAGGGCATCAGAGCACAAAAACCGTATATTGCAATTTTCCAATTTTCTGCCCAGAAAAGTAATGTTTCAAATGCTTTGAGACCAAGTTTCACCCCGCAAGCAATCTTCCTAAAATCTAATTGTGTCTTTAAGAGGAAGAAAAGTTTGTCCAAATCTGTCTAAGAATCTGGCCATCTCTCCATTATACCCCGTTCTCCAACCCTTCTATCTGTAATAAAAGTAATGTTTCAAATTCTCCGGAATTACTCCATCTCTCCAGATCTTTCCTAAAATTTTGTTACCTTCTAGGAAAAAAGTTCTAAAAATCCGTTGAAATATTTTAGCCTCTCAGCTACAAACCAATGTGTAACTGATCTACCCAAAAAGAATGTTTCAAATGTTTGGGGACTGTCCCACCCCTCCAAGTTTGAAAAAAAAAATTCTATGACCTTTCAGGAAAAAGAAACCTGCCCCTAAAAATCCGTTGAGAATTTAGCCTTTTATAATATCCCCAAAACTTCCAACTTTTTTACCTAAAAAAAAAAGAATGTTTCAGATCCTGGGAAACCTAGTTCCACCCCTCCAGATCTTTCTGCAAATTGCATTACCTTTCAGGAAAAAAAAATTTTTTGCTAATTGTCAAGAATTCGCCCGTGGGACAGCATTTCCATACATATATATATATATATATATATATATATATATATATGAGGACAAAAGTTGAGTAACCTCATAGACCGTGGAGCGGGCCCTTTGGGCCTGCTCCGCGGTCAAAACTCTAAATTTTGGAAAATAAAAATTCAACTAAGCGGCCAAACTGCCAAGGAGATGGATTAGATGACTTTTATGAAAAACTCAGCCAATTGGGCGTCGCAAAATGCGGAGGCTGGGGCCCAGCTACAGATAGCAGACAGACAGCAGCATACAGCACGCTCAGCAATGGGTCAGTGGCCGTGTTGTGCGACACTTTTAATCCCTTCACAGCATTAAAAGATGTTTTTTTGCTTTCCTTTTATAAGGAAAACAAGTTAGTAACAATTACTCACTTTTATACTATGCCAATTACACCGTTACTCAAATAAAAGTAATGAACAATTTTCACTATTAGCCAAGACAAAATCCCGCAAAAATCAGTATTGATACTGAAAACTCTTAAATTTTGTTATCAGAAATCAACTTAACTTTCCAGACTATATTCTTCATAGCTCACTGACCTTGACAAAGAAGTGTCTCACCCTCCAACAGGAAGTGGAGAGACTCTCATCCCTGTCTCTCCCACCACCACCAAAGCTGCAGGTGCCTATGCCACTCTGAGCAGGAAATGTCATGTCAGTGCACCATTGCACTGCGCGGCGCTCTGCAGTGCACTGCACTGTTGGAAGAAATACTATTTTTTTAGTCTAAATGAGCTGATAAACAACTACTATGTCAAGAATCTTGCAAATGTTGTATTTTTATCAAATGCTATCAACTATGCAATGCCTCGATGCTTATCAAATTGGGCTCCCGCGCTGTAGCCAAGCAAACCGTCATTGCCCAGCCCCTCTTTTTAAACCCAGGTTTGTTTTCGGGGTTATTGCTAGATCTCAATTTTGATAAGGCTGCTACTTTTCACAGAAAGCCGCGCAATCTTGTTAATCCCCTCCGGGATGGAAAAAACAAGATTGATCAATGAAAAGTCTTTTTTCACTTTTGCAAATATCTTTTTTTACAATGGTACACGCAAAAAACCATTTGTCCAAACTCCTCCTTCTTCTTCTTCTTGCCCAGCTTTGCAAGGTTTGCTTTTTCACTCTCAATGCTACTCTTAAGCCTCTTGTGCACTGCACTGCACTGATAAAGAAATTACACCTGACTTAATGGGAATGAGTTGAAGGTCAACCTTGGCATTGCAAGCCACAAGTGCTGGCTGGGGATGTCAAGGCATCGGAGACGGTGAAGTCAGTTCAGGACAGTTCAGCTGTAAATGCGGCTCTGACAATGACATCTTCTGCACAAGTCAGCCTGCAGTCCCCACTCATCCCTTCAAATCTTTTTTCAATGCAAGTTTAGCATTTGGTTGCAGGATGAGGAGGAGGAAGTGAGATTTGAGGTGGAGCAACAAAGCACCAGCAGCTTCAACTACTCCTTCCACATTTCTACTGCTGCAGATGGAACCCCAAAGCCCAACCAGAAGTAGAGTTTGTCATGAGCTGCACTGCTGAGGAAATGGGACTGTGCTGTTGAAGGACGCGAATCAGCAGTTACAAAATGGCCAGCAAAATGGAGAAGAAAGCAAAGAGACAGGATGATGTGTCATGCTCCGCTGAGATCTTAGCCTCCACCCAAGAGGTGCAGGGAGACAACAAGCTGGTTGTGCTGCCTTCAGCCAATGCCCTCTGCCAGGCCCAGTTCAAGGTGAACCAGGCAAAGGGAGATCCAGTTATCACATTTCCAGTCATGGTTGTAAATCCTGCAATGCAAAACTGTGCCAGGTTCTTGTCCTAGGGAGTCCCAGCATAGCAGAGCAAAGGAGGCCAAAGCCCTTCAGCAGATCTATGTCAAGCCCTTTGGTTTCCCTTCTCTGGTAGAGCTGGTAAATAGTAACCAAAATTATACATAAAAGTTAGTTCCCTGAAAGAGAAAAGTATTTCCCCAGCAGTGCAGTGCAGTGCAGAACCAGAAAATAAAAAAAAATAATTTCTTAATCAGTGCAGTATTTTCATTATCAGTGCAGTGCAGCACAGTTGCATTTCTAAATCAGTGCATTGCGCTCTTATTCAGTGCACTTTTTGGAGTGCACTGAATAAGAAATACTGCACTGCACTGCACTGCGCTGCACTGCACTGGACTGCACTGATGGGAGCACTGCACTGATTAAGAAAATAACCCGGTTTGCGGCCACTGCCCCCTGCCCTGTTGCTGCCCTCTGGCTGGTAGGTGCTTTCCTGCTGAGCTTCTGCCGCCCAAAGCATGTTGCCTGCCCTCTTGGTATCGGGGAGTGAATGAAATGCACTTTTGCAGGAATTCCAAGCAAGGTTCATTGGTCTTGCCTTTCACCATTGCTACAAAATCTTTCAGAGCCCAGCAATTAGTCAGGAAATGGCCTTTTTTGTGGCACCAGAAGCACATTTTGACTTCAGAGGTAGGGGGTGGCTCAGCGGTTTCTTGTAGGGTTTGCAGACAGTAGCAGGAGCCTTGCCTTGCCCCCTGCCTCTTTGAGACCATCAGCCTCTTCCTCTTACTCACCCTTGCTCCAGAGCAAGGGCTTCTGCTCCCTCCTTCAGGCTTCCTTTTAGGTTCTGCTGACCAAAGCCAAAGTCCAGCCTACTCACTGAATTGCTGGGTGCCAAACAGATTCCTTGCTCCTTTTTTGCTGCCAATGCGCAATCTGCCACTGTGTTGGGCGCTACTCCATTAAGCGAAAACCAATGTTTATGTCGGATGCCTCCCAGAAAAAATTGCCTTAGCAACACCTCCTGTGTACCGGCTGTGAAAGGAGGAGTGACTGGAAAATGCTGTTTGACAGCTTTTCTGAGCCTGGCTAGGGAAGCGATGACTTTTTCTCCGCCAGTGTCCTCAGCAACATATTGGATTCAATGCTCTGCCTTGTTCATTGGCTTTCTCTCTTTTGATTGCCTTTTTCTCTCTGAGTATGATGGGTAATAACCAGTGCAAAAGCAAGTGAAAAGCAAGTCAAACTCACTAAAACACAAAACAGATGCACTAAAAGAACCTTGCAATTTTCCTATTAAACTCCAATAAAGTTTAGAAACAAACACCACAAAACTACATCACCAAAGTTTGCGTTTGGGTATAGGGTAAGGTGAGGTGTGTGTGTGTGAGGCAAAAGTGGAGGGAAAAGGCAAGGCCCAGAAGGAAAGACTGAGGGGTTTGTGGGAGAGAGAAGACACTGGCTGAGAACCTTCTAGAAAGGTGGGATAAACATTGCTCGGATTCAAACTGGGATACCCACTTGGAGGCAAAGAGATGCGCTAATTTTTCTTACAGAGAGGACAGATGATGAGATACAAAAACTTGGCTCAGACTTCTGTGCGCTTGTGCAACACTGGTGGGCGGGGAGAAGAAGCTGAGCTGGAAGGAAATGAGACCAATTGACAACTAAAGCAAAACAACTGGAATGCCTGTGAGCAGGAGAAGAAGAAGAACTGCATGAAACATGAAGCATAACTTGAAAATAGAGAAGGAAGAACGGCAGGAAAGGGATGAGCTGCCCTACCACAGGGTACCTACTCAGTCCGGAAGAATAAGTGCAGGTTGATGCTGGACTTTTCGAATACCCCCTCATGCCACTCCCCCATCAGTCCAGAGCCCTCTCAGGCCGCCAGCAAGGCTGGATGGATCTGACGAGTTCATGAACTCCCTGACTACCCTGGAACTACTCTACCCTAGACATGAGAGGCTTCTGCCCTAAGCTGAAGGGGAATGAAGCGGGGGCAATGGGGCAGGGAGATAAGAGGGCTAGGTGGAGGGAGGCTGAAGGCAACGGAGGCACAGGACAAGGTTGCGCTCCTCATTGGCAGTGGAGGCCCAGACGTTGGCTGTGGACTGCACTCGCTCTGACTCGTCCACAGGCTCAGACTCCTGAGTTTCACCAGAAGCAGGATCAGCTTGGTGATGGAGAAGGGAACCCATTTGAGTTGGTGCATTGAGCTTGAGATGCACCAAATGCGCAGTGGCCTGTTAAAAGACATGGCCCTTGGAGTCCTTGACCTGGACATAGCGGACGATGCTGGTGGAGTTGGGCTTGGTGGAGAGGACTTGGCAGAGACGTCAGGTGGAGTGGAGTCATCATTGGAGCCAAGGAGGTAGGGGTGGTTGACAACTGGCTTAAGCTGAGGGTGACCTTGATGGCCTGCCTTGGAGGCCTGGAGAGCTGCAGATTGGAGATGGCATTATTGAAGGGCTGGGAGGTAGAGGCGGCGGAAGTCACGCCAGAAGTAGGCAAGAGCAGACTCCTTGGCAATGCGAGCAGTGTGGAGGTCAGCAGTGCCAATGGGAGAGGTGACCGTGAGCTCCAGGGAGAGGCATTGAGGCCAGGAACAGCTGCCAGGGTGAGAAGGCCAAAATCATTGGGGGTTGTTGCTCATGGTGCAGAGTGAGCGGGAGTCTGATGGCAGCCTTGATGGGGGTGAGGAGGGTGTGAAAGGTGTTGTCATCGACTGGGTTGTGGAGGAGGCTTCAGCGAGTGCTTGAGGAGGTCAACCATCTTCTCCACTCCACCTTGATGCCAGGGAGACTTGACGGGAGTCAGCTGGATCTGAAGGTTGTATTTGGCGACAACTTGACCTATGGGAAGAGGAAGGCCATAGCGGAAGCGGAGGACAGGCTCCAGGGCGTTAGAGGCTGCCTGGAAGGCAGTGGCATTGTCGAGCCAGATGGTTCCAGTGGCGAGGCCGCTGCAACATCAGAAGTGGTCAAAGGCATTGCAGACAGCGTGAGCGCTGTAGGTCTGAGGGGTTCAAGGTGGAAGCCTCAACAGGTGGCGCATCTGATGATGAGGACCCATATCTTGACTTGGCCGCTGGGAAGCTGGACAGGGAAGGGGCCGGCCTGGTTGAAAAGGATGTTGGAGAAGGCGGGGTGGTTGAGGCTGATGCGCTGGGGCGGGAGCTGAGCATCAGCTGGACGGGTGAGATGGGGTGCTGTGCAGATGCAGCAGGGTTGGCAGAGATGCCGGAGGGCCAAAGCAATGGTGAGCTTGCCCTTGGTGAACCAGTAGCGCTGGTGGAGGTGTCCAAGGACAACAGACTTGGGCGCATGTCCTAGCCAGAGGTGGGCATCAAGGATGAGGAGGTCTAGGAGATGACCTTGGGGAGAAGTGGAGATGACATTGGCTGCTGAGAAGCAACTGCCAACCTGGATGCAGCCCTTGGAGTCCACTTGTGCCTGGAGCTGGAGGTGGAGACAATGAGCAGCTGGGTGGTCAGGGCACTGCTTGGCCTGGACTGCGTCATCAATGATGGCCTGGTAGGTGGAGCGGTTGAGGTCCTTGAGCATAGAGTCCCAGACTGCTGCTTGGAGCTTGAACTTGCTGGAGGATGGGTTGGGTAGACCAGGCAGCTAAGGATCTGGGAGGTGGAGGTGGGCTGCTAGGCCGGGAAGTGACAGAGGACCTTGGCACAAACTGCAGGGAGAGGCTGAAGCTGTTTGTAGCGCTGGAGAGGAAGGATAGCAAGGAATCCGCAGGGCACTGGGGCTGCAGAAGCCTGGGAAAGGAGAGCAGCAGCTGCACTGGGTACAGGGTCTGGCTGAGGGCTGATGGCCTGGACCACCTGGGGTGGCAGGGCTTACTGCCTGGTCCATGGCTGGAGCCCAGCAGGGCCACTGGTCATGGGAGGTGTGGAGGAAGGTGGGGCCATAGATGTAGATGCTGTCCTTGGCCAGGATCTCCTTGAAGTTGCAGGTCTTGGTGAGCCAGAGCCTGGGGACATGAGAGATGGCGAAACTGGGGAGGGAAGCCTTGATCTCCTCAACATGTCAATTCTCATAGACCCAGTCAGGAGAGGTGCCATGGATCCAGGCGAGGATGATGGCTGAGGCAGTGAAGACATGGGTGTTGGAGAACTTGATGCGGGCATAGGAGGCCTGGAGGAAGGTTGCCATGTGGACAGCAAGGACGACTGCCCAAAGCTTGGAGCAGGGAATGGAGATGAGGAGGCCGTGGTCCTTCTCAGGCACCAGGTAGGAGTGGGCAAAGAGCAGGGCTGGGGGGTGCCAGGGCGTGTGGCGTAGGCGCAGCAGCCAAATTCAGAGACAGAGGCATCGGCAAAAATGGCCAGGGTTGTGGGAGTGCCACTGCTGATGGCGATGTGAGGGAGGCAAAGGATTCCAATGCTGATGAGGTCCTGCTCCAGGATCAGCCAGCGGTCGTGGATCTCCTTGGGGATGATGGTGGCCCAGTTGTTCTTGGGAGTGTTGGCATTGCGGAAGAGGAGTCGGCCTTGTAGGAGGACAGGGAGGAGGAAGCCAAGTGGGTCATTAATGTGGCTGATGGCAGAGAGGAGCTTGCGCTTGGAGAGGCTCCCGGAGGCAATGTTGCTCCAGCTAGGCTGCGTGAGGCCCAGCTCATCTGTGTCCAGGTACCACTGGAGGCCTAGGTTCTTAAGGAAGGCAATGTTGAGGCAGTTACTCTTGGGAAGGTCAGGGAAGGCATCAGGGAGGTTGCTGGCAAAGTCCCGCAGATGGAAGCAGGTGGAGGCAAAGAGGGCTCAGAGTCCTTGGGCAAGGCACTGTCCATCCTCTGGCTGCTGGAAGCCCATCACCACATTGTTAGCGTAGATGTAGCTGGGGAGGCTCTTGAGCTCCTGGGTGGTGAGGCCGTAGGTGATGCCCTTGGAGATGGCATCCTGAACAAGGAGGCAGACACAGGCTTGGATGATCCATGGTGATGCAGAGCAGCCCATGATCAGCCACTGGTAGGCGTAGAACTGGAAGTTGTTGCGGTCCAGAGGTGCTTGGGGATCCTGTGGTAGGATGATGCAGAGAGCATGGGTTTGCTGTGGGGCAATGCCGATGGAGTAGAAGGCTTTTGCGAGGTCTGTAACCAGGATGTATGGACTTGCCATTGAGGGAGATGGGAGGATGGCCAGCCTTGGTGGATGCATTGATGACCGGTTGGACCTTGGTGTGGAGGGAGTCTGGCTTGGGGACTCTGAAGTGTGGCAGGTGGTTGATGAGGGTGCCAGGCGGTGGCTCCTTGTGGACTGGGGCTAGGATGCCAGACTTGATCTGCTCCTTGAACTCCTTGAATCATTGTGCTTGTTGGCGGAGAGGCAGGCAAAGCCTGTGGCCATGCGATGTAAGGCTTGCCCAAACTTGGATGCCAACTGAGGTGCCTCAGAGTTGAAGGGGAGCGGAACAATGAAGCAACCTTCTGGGCTGCGGGAGATGGACTGGAGGAGGCGCTTGGTGTGGTACTCTGCCTCATTAGTGGCCTTGTCAGTGCCAGCTTTGAGGCCTACCAGTAGGAGGTCGGACTGTTGAGCAACAAGGCTGGAGAGACTGGGGCGGGGCTTGGCCTGGATGAGGAAGCTGCAGGCAGGCCTGGAGCTGGGACTGGAGACGCTGGTGACAGAGCCGTGGAGGATGCTGCCAAAGGGTGAGTGGAGCCGGGAGAGCTGGGGAGCGAGTGCAAGCTTGATGGTGCCCTCAACTGCTTCCTGAATATCCAGGCCAATCACCACTGCAACAGAGACGGTCTCAGCTTTGGCCTTGGGGAGGTTGGCCACCTGGTAGCTGGCGAGGGACTTGAGGATGTCCTTGGGGAGGGTGTAGCTGCCAAGTTCCAGGTCTGGGCACAGCTGGGGCTTGGGGTAGGCTTTGACGTTGAGGCGGGAGCCATTGAGGGTGATGAGGTCCACATAACCAGGGTGGACTGTGCAGAGCTCTGGATGGCGGCGGTCGGCAAAGGACACCTTGAGGGTCTCTGCTGGAAGGATATGGGGCTGAAGGGTATCAAAGAGGTCCTTGCAGAGCCAGGTGATGCTGGAGCCGGAGTCCATGAGGGCAAGGCCTTGGACTTGCTGTCAGCAGGCTGGGGCTTGCAAAGCAACTGTGGCCATGAAGCTGGCAAGGATGGAGGCCTTGTGGGAGGCAACCAGGCTGAGGCTGGTAGAGGGAGCATTGCTCTTGGCCAGGGACTCATGGAGGGCAGAGTGGTGGTGCTGATGGCAGGTCCAGCAGGTGAGCTTAGAGGAACAGTCCTTGAGTGCGTGCTTATTGGACAAGCAGTTGAAGCAGAGGCCAAGCTCCTGGGCTTGCTTGTGCTGTGCAGACCCATCAGCGCACTTGGCACACTTGGAGGAAGCATGGTCCTTGTTGCAGAAGCTGCAGAAGGGTTTAGGACGTTTGACATTGGTGCTTGGGGTCTTTGCCTTGGCTGGTCCATTGCTCCTGGGCTGCTGGGAGCAACGCTGCTGCTGCTGCTGGTTGCTGGGGCTCTTGGTGGTTGCACCCTTGAAGCAGTTGGTCAGCTGGATGGGACTGGGACTGGAGCTGAGCTGGATGTGCTTGAGGATGTTGAGCTTGTGGGCAATGGCCTCCATCAGGTTGTGGATGGGTGGGACTGGTTCCTTGCACTGATGGAGATGCTCATCTTGGATCTTCATGGAGACTGTGGTGGGCAGCTTGCTGAAGATGGAGTGTGTGTGGGAGTCCAGGGCTGCATCTGGGATGCCCAGGGCTGAGAGGCGGGCAACGATGAGCTGGACTTGGTCATAGAACTGCTCTAGGGCAGTGGCGTCTTGCTCAAAGACTGGTTGGAGTTCAAAGAGCTGGACGTAGAGGTGCTGCTTCATGATCCCCACATTGTTGTAGGTGGCGTTGAGGATATGGAGAGCTTGAGCAGGACTCCCTGGGGCAACCACGGAGGGGCCAGCAACCTTGTCGTAGGCAGAGGCCTTGAGAGTGGCCAGGGTGTACTCCATCTTCTGCTGGGGGGTGAGGGCAGGGTCTGCGAGAGCACTGTGCTGACTCCAGTCCTTCCAGCGGTGGTAGAGGAGCATGTCAGAGCCATTGAACTCATTGGCTGAGGTGGGGAGCTTGAGCCGGGCATCCTTGAAGGCTGAAGGGGACTGGAGAGGCTGACTGGGGGCCGAGGAAGTCCCTGAGGCCATGGAGGAAGGAGACGGGGCCAGGGAAGCACTTGGGAGTGGCGGTGGAGCAGAGGAGGAGGCCTGGGAGCTCTGGAACTGCTGGATGGCCTGGAGGAGGGCGTTGAGGTTGGTGCCAAGAACCTGGGCTGGAGCCAGCTGTGGCGGTAGTGGTGCCTTGTAGGTCTAGGTGGTGGTGATGTGGGCACCCTTGCTGGTGTCAATGCCGGTGGCAATGATCTGCTCCATGGCGCTGGTGATAGGGTTGCCATCCTGTTCCTGGCAGGCTGGGCAATCGTAGTTGAAGGCCTGGGGAATGTTGGGGTCTGGCAGGTCTCCCTTGGCGAGGCGCTGGATCTCCTGGGACTGGAGGACAAAGAGGTGGTCCTAGAGCTTGGAGTTAGCGGAGCCACTGGGCTGGAGAAGGGAGTTGAGGCTGGGGGAAGCAGAAGATGTCCAGGCAGGTGCTACAATGAGGTGGCACTTGCTGTGGCCCTTGGGGCCTCCTTGGCAGCTGTTGCAGCAGGGCTGGAGGCTGGGGAGGGCTTTGGAGGGGCCTAGAGGGGTGGGAGAGGACATTCTTGAGGTGGATTAGGGGCTGAAGGGCTGGTGCTTGAGGCTGATGCTGAAGGGCTTGAGCTGGGAGGCCTGGAGCTTGGAGCTGAGGGGCCTGGAGCTGGAGCATGGTGCTGGAGGAGCCCTGGAGCTGGTGCCCTGGCTGGTTCCCTGGAATCAAGAGAGGAAGAAGGCCAGCAGGCTGGACAGGTTGCCAAGAGAGAGGTGGACCAAGGTGGTGGGGGATTGCCTTAGCAGTGTCCCCCTAGAGCTTGAGGTTCTTGGACTCCAGGCCACTTGACTTGGATGGCAGGAGTAGGCTGGTACAGGCACCAAATTGAGGTGTGGGATCCTCAATGCTCTGCCTTGTTCATTGGCTTTTCTCTCTTTTGATTGCATTTTTCTCTCTGAATATGTTGGGTAATAACCAGTGCAAAAGCAAGTGAAAAGCAAGTCAAACTCACTAAAACACAAGACAGATGCACTAAAAGAATTCTACAGGCCCAAGATCACTCTACAGACCCAAGATCACTCTACAGGCCCAAGATCACTCTTCAGGCCCAATATCACTCTACAGGCCCAAGATCACTCTCCTCCACTGAGGCCCTCAGTCAAATATTCCTTCAGGGCTGCCCAGTATTTTTCAGCAGAGCAGGCTCTGGCCTTCGGGGTTGGCACCACCTAGAGACGCCAACCAACGTGGGAGGGGTTCTGGGGGCTGCTGGCCTCACCGGTGCAGGGGAATTTGGAACAGGCTGGCTGAAGGTGCGGTGTTGGGCGGCAGGGCGGGGCTACTTGTGGCAGCCCGCCAGCTTCTGGGTGCCAGCTGACATGGGCAGCGATTATTTTCACTCTTCTTTGTGATGCGCTGCATTTTGAAAGGCTGTGATCTCCATGCCACTCTTCAAGCCTTACGACCTTTGTATGTTGGGCATGTGCTGTTAGACGCGGCCTACTTTCTCCAGCATAAAAGCTGATGAACCCAAAAAAAACCTCACGATTTTCCTATTAAACTCCACTAAAAGTTTAGAAACAAACACCACAAAACTACATCACCAAAGTTTGCGTTTGGGTATAGAATAAGGTGAGGTGATGAAAGGGTGTGAGGCAAAAGTGAGGCAAAAGTGGAGGGAAAAGGCAAGGCCCAGAGTAGGTAAGACTGAGGGGTTTGTGGGAGAGAGAGCAGACATTGGCTGAGAACCTTCTAGAAAGGCGGGATAAGAATCCCTTTGAATTAAACTGGGATACCTACTTGGAGGCAAAGAGATGCGCGTCTCCTAGAGAGAGGACAGACTATGATAGACAAACTTGGCTCAGACTTCTGTGCGCTTGCGCAACACTAGGGCGTGGAGAAGAAGCTGAGCTGGAAGGAAATGAGACCAATTGACAACTAAAGCAAAACAACTGGAATGCCTGTGAGCAGGAGAAGAAGAAGAACTGCATGAAACATGAAGCATAACTTGAAAATAGAGAAGGAAGAACGGCAGGAAAGGGATGAGCTGCCCTACCACAGGGTACCTACTCAGTCCGGAAGAATAAGTGCAGGTTGATGCTGGACTTTTCGAATACCCCCTCATGCCACTCCCCCATCAGGCCAGAGCCCATTCAGGCCACCAGCAAAGGTACTTGGCTGGGTGGATCTGGCAGGTTCATGAGCTCCCTGACTACCCTGGAACTACTCTACCCTAGACATGAGAGGCTTCTGCCCTAAGCTGAAGGGGAATGAAGCGGGGGCACTGGGTCGGGGAGATAAGAGGGCTAGGAGGAGGGAGGCTGAAGGCAACGGAGGTGCATGACAAGGTTGCGCTCCTCATTGGTGGTGGAGGCCCAGACGTTGGCTGTGGACTGCACTCCCTCTGACTCGTCCACAGGCTCAGACTCCTGAGTTTCACCAGAAGCAGGATCAGCTTGGTGATGGAGAAGGGAACCCATTTGATTTGGTGCATTGAGCTTGAGACGCACCAAATGCACAGTGGCCTGTTAAGAGACGTGGCCCTTGTAGTCCTTGACCTGGACATAGCAGATGATGCTGGTGGAGTTGGGCTTGGTGGAGAGGACTTGGCAGAGACGCCAGGTTGAGTGGGGGTCATCGTTGGAGCCAAGGAGGTAGGGGTGGTTGACAACTGGCTTAAGCTGAGGGTGACCTTGATGGCCTGCCTTGGAGGCCTGGAGAGCTGCAGCTTGGAGATGGCATTCTTGAAGGGCTGGATGGTAGAGGTGGTGGAAGTCACGCCAGAAGCAGGCAAGAGCAGACTCCTTGGCAATGAGAGCAGTGCAGAGGTCAGCAGTGCCAATGGGAGAGGTTACTGCGAGCTCCAGGAGAGGCACTGAGGCAAGGACAGCTGCCGGAGCATGGGGCATTCAGGGAAGGCATCAAAGCAGAGAGCAGAGTTGTGGTAGAGTTGTTGGCAGGAGCAGCAAGTGTACTGAGACTTGCAGTTTTTGCGCGGCCGCAGGCCGCCTGCCGCAGAGGGCAGGGCAGTCAGAGCTCTGGAAGCCGGAGGGCATGGGTGCAGAGGCCCTGGAGCGTAGCCTAGCATGCGAATCATGCCAGGCAAAGCGTAGGGGCCGTAGCACCCATGCCCATAGGCCGGAGGAGCTCTGGCGCCCTGCCCAAAGCGGCGGGCGGCCAAGGCCAGCTTAAGCAGTTACCCCATTTTTGCATCCGTCTTTCTGCATCTTATTATATACGGGTGATGCCATTTTCGGGATGGCCTTGGCGCCGCATGGTTTCTAATCAAATCGTGGCACTTGATAGCTTTTTGGATAGATCTCAGTGAGATCTTTAACATATGTAGGGAAGTCCTCGCCATTTTTCCATTGAAAAAAATTGTGATTGAAAACGTTCTCAATTTTGGTCATTTTTCACTTTGAAACTGGCTTGCTCATCCAATTTTTGACTTTTGTTGTCGGACTTTTTTTCAATTCAAGGCAAAATAATTCTGTTTAAGACCTTTCATTTACATTTTCAACTTTTCAAAATTATTTTATTAAACAAGGTATTCTCGGCTATTGCCAAGATGCGCGGCCTTTGTTCCAAGTAAACAAGTCAAAATCAGCTGGTTTAATTACAAATAAGCCTCTCACCCAAATTGAGCTAATTTTATTGAAAACCATGGATGCTCGAATTTTTGAAACATCAAGATTTTGGGTTTTAACTAAATCAAGAAATAATAAATTTTTCAAAAAGTCCTTTTAACAGTTTCTAGATATCACCATGGCAGACGTTCATGCCAAAATTCAACTGATTTCATTGGAAAACCATTGATTTATGGATGTTCGGATTTTTGAAACATCAAGATTTTAGGTTTTTGGCAATAAACTGAGAAATAACAAATATTTCGGAAATTCCTTTTGCCAGCTTCAAGATAGCACCTCGACGGACGTACCTGCCAAAAATCAGCCAATTTCGTTGAAAAACCAGTGATTTATGAATTTTTGTACTTTGAAACATCAAAAAATTGAGTTTTGGGCGAAAAACGCAAAATTACGTCAAGCGCAAAAAATGGCCTGGAGATACCACCCAGTCGGACCTTCATGCAAAAAATCAGCCAATTTCGTTGAAAAACCGCGGAGTACGGGCCCCGGAAAGACACATATATATATATATATGCGGACAGACGGACGCAAAAATGGGGTAACTGCTTAAGCTGGCCTTGGCCGCCCGCCGCTTCGGGCAGGGCGCCAGAGCTCCTCCGGCCTCCGGGCACGGGCGCTACGGCCCCACGCTCTCGCCTAGCATGCTGCGCATGCTAGGCTACGCTCCGGGGCCTCCGCACCCATGCCCTACGGCCTACGGAGCTCTGACTGCCCTGCCCTCCGCGGCAGGCGGCCTGCGGCCGCGCAAAAATCGCATTGAGTGAAGTCAATTTTCGCGATTTGAGCTCTACTCAGGGTGCTGATGTTTCAAGGCATTGATTAGTAAGGATGGCTGCAGTAGTTAGAGTAAAGCAGTACTGATTGCTTATAAACCTTTCGTGTGCACTGCTGAGCAGCAGCATACACAGAAGCCCATCGATTATGGATGTTTAATCTGCTGAACTAAAGTTAAATACTTGACGGTTTTGAACAATACTTTTAAGAAATCTTTGTTATGTGTAGCAATAGTGTATAGCAATAAAAAAATGATAAGGGTGGAAAGAATAGGAAAAATTAAAGAAATGAGAAAATCGTCTTTCCGCATATATATATATATATATATATATATCTTATTATATACAGGTGACCCCAGTTTGGGAGGGTACCTCGCGCAGTCTGGATTCTCCATTTATCCTGGCATATGATACCATTTTGGATAGAGCTCGGATAGGGCAGGATTTGGCAATAGGGCGCACCTGTCCCTGAATTCTAGAAAATAATGAAATCACCGAAAATGTGCTAATTTTTGACATTTTTCAACTTTGAAACTTCATTGCTCAGCCGATTTTCAATATTTCTTGGCGGACTTTTTTTTAAATTCAAGGCCAAATAATTCTCTTTAGAATCATTAATTTAGTTTATTTATTTTTCTGTATAAGTATTGTTAAAAATCCCAATGAGTTAAGTCAATTCTCGCCATTTCGGCCCTACTTGGAGAGCTGGGGTTTCAAATTGGTTTTAAGAAGGGATATGATGCAGGCAATTGATAGGTAACAGCTGACATTCGCTACACATTGTGCAAGTTTACAATCTCATTGGTCCGTTTGAGTTGACTACTTGAAAGTTAAGCCAGAATCTAGCCTTACTTCTTTGCCTCATCTGGAAACAGTTAGTGAAGTAAGTTAGGTAAATTGAAGAATGGATACAAAAGAATCGTTGTGCTAAATTTTGAATTGGGTTATTGGGTTCATTGTAAATTTGAAATTAAGAAAGTGTGGCTGTGCCACGCCCGGCCACTGATTTATATTACTAGTATATATATATATATATATATATATATCTTATATAATACGGGTGATGCCATTTTCGGGGTGGCCTTGGTGCAGAATGGTTTCAAAGTGTATCCAGGCATATGATAGCATTTTGAATAGATCTCGACGAGTTTGACAAAATATATTTTCTCGTCCTCGCAGTTTTTCCTTTAAAACAAGATATGATTGAAAACGTGTCGAATTTTGCCATTTTTGCCCCTTTTTTGACTTTACTCTTTGGTAGCTCATTCAATTCATAACATTTTCTGGTGGACTTTTTTTTAAATTTTTGCCCAACCTTTCTTCTTGCAATCGGCAACTGTAGTTTTTAGACTTTAATGTCAAGATTATTTTAAAAAATTGATTGAATAAAGTCAATTTTTTCGATTTTGGCTCTACTTGGGGATCTGATGTTTTTAGGCATAAATTAGTAGAGATATACGGGTGTGCAATAGTAGAGTCTTAAGTGCTGCAAGTGCGTTAGTCTGAAAGTAGAGTTGATTTCTGATCAGCAAAACTTCAGGAGCTGGGCTCTTATCAAATACTGATTTTTGCGGATTGTTTCTGGCTAATAGTGAAAATTGTTCATTACTTATTGAGTAACGGTGTAATTGGCATAATTAAAGTGAGTAATTGTTACTAATTGTTTTGCTAACAGGAAAGAAAAAAATGGTCTTTTTAATGCTGTGAAGGGTTTAATATTTTGGCCGCGCGAAGCGCGGCCACTGACCCATATTACTAGTATATATATATGTGTGTGTGTGTGTGTGTGTCATTCCGGGGCCCGGCCTCCGCGGTTTTTCAACCAAATTGGCTGATTTTTTGCATAAAAGTCCGTCTGGGTGGTATCTCCTGGCCATTTTGGCCGCTTGGTGAATTTTTTGTTTTTCCACAAAACTTAAGCTTCTCCACCGCGGAGCGGCCCGAAGGGCCGCTCCGCGGTCTATAGAGGTTACTCAACTTTTGTCCTACCCACATATATATATATATATATATATATATATATATGTCTGGAAATGCTGTCCACGGGCGAATTCTCAACGGATTGGGACAAACTTTTTTTTCCTGAAAGGTAATGCAATTTTAGGAAGATCTGGAGGGGTGGAACCGGTTTCCCACAATTTGAAACATTACTTTTTTAGGTAGAAAGGTTGAAATTTGGGTATGCTGTAAAAGGCTCAATTCTCAACGGATTTTGGCAAACTTTTTTTCCTGAAAGGTAATAAATTTTTAGGAACATTTGGAGGGGTGGAACAAGTCCCGAAACATTTGAAACATTATTTTTTTGGGTAGATAGGTTGCACATTTGGTTATGCCGTCAAAGGCTCAATTC
>JASANA010004302.1:0-10645 GCA_030248095.1 Ptycholaimellus sp. GST1_10
CTAACTAATTTGCTATTGAAATGTTAGAATAAATTTATATGTTTAATTATTTTAATAGAAACAAAATTCTAAAGTAAAACGAAGCAATACGTTATTTTTTTGTTTAACCTACTTGGTTACGTGGTTGCGTTACGTATTGTTAGGTGACGGGTTGAGTGAGGTGAAGAAGTTTTGTCTCCGGCATCCTACACTGCACCAGAAGAAAGTAGAAGCTGGAACGGAGTTGATCTATGAAGCTGATGAAGTTGTGATCAGTGACCGCTGGAAGCTTCTCTATGTCCTCTTTCGCCCGTTGGATGAGGAGGGTGGGGTTCTCGTAGTCTCTCGTCAAGAGTGTCAGTATGACCTCGAAGTTCATTGGGTCGGCCAGGTAGCGTTGGACCTTTTTGAGAGGCGCTCCTTCCAAGCACTGACCGAGCACCTGTACGCGTCGGTGGGGGTCAGTGGTGAGGCGGTCGATGAGGTGCAGGAAGTCCGCTTTCCAGGTGGGAAAGTCCAACGGGTCTCCCTTGAAGCACGGATAAACTAGTGGTGGCAACGTTTGGCGAAGTAAGTCGTTGTCCTGCTTGAGCGCGAGATGTTGAAGGACACTTTGGCAACTCTGCAGTGTCGCCAGCTCCAGATCCGTCGGAGCCAGGATCCGGTTCTGATCGCCCGTCTGTGCGCCGGTCATTGGGTCGGCAGGCTCTGTGGGGACGGGCGGTGGCGGAGCTGGAACCTCCGGTTGAGGTGGTAGGCCGTCGTTCGGCTCCTGTGCTGGTGGCGGGGCAAGGGAAATCTCCGGTGGCGGCGCGGCAGCATCGCCTCCGCCCACTACTCGTTCAGCGGTCGGTGGCTGTGGCGGTGGGGGTGGAGGGGGGAGGGGCGGAAGGGGGAGTTCTTGTCCCGACGGCATGCCGGGCGGGGGAGGTGGAGAGGCGTAGAACCAGCACCCCTGTTGTGGGTGGTAGTAGTAGCCTCGGGGTGCCGTCCCTCCTATTCGCAATGGGTCCTCCTTGAGTCCGTACTTCCACGACTCATCCAAGTCCATGGTGGACGTTCGTAGTGGGGGAACTGGTAGTGACGGTGGAAGCTCGACGCCCGTGGGCGGGGGAGCCGACTGTCTCAGTGTCGGAGGTCTGTTCCCTGTCGGCGGAGTGGAGAAGGTGTCTTCCGTTGACCTCAATGCACTGAGAGTGGAGCGGTCCGGCAAGGAAGGGTGGGTGGGTCGTGATAATTCGGCACGAACCCCTGCAGCAATACGTATTTGACTTACTTCGTTCAGTTACGTATTGCTCTTTCCACTCCTCCTCATTTGTAGAAATCAACAAATTTACCTGATGCGATGACGTTGAACGGTTGCAGTGAAGAGGAGGCCGCCGCCAGCCTCCAGCCCGTGCTCCCTTCTCCCTTTTCTTCTGGTCTTTCTGATTGTGTTTGACACTCATTTTGTGATACCGGTACATTGTGATTCGAGAAAAAATATGCAAAAAAGCAAGTGAGTCAAGGCATAGTGAAAGCAAGGCTGGCACGTAGTGACGTGGCCCTGTTAAAGGCGTCTACTTGATGCCTTGGTTGTCCGCAGTTTCCCCCTCCGCGAACTCGTCTCGGTTCCTGCTGCCCCCTCCCTTTAAGCAGCATTCCTAAGCAGGTGGAATGCTATTTCTAAGCAGGCTGAAGGAAGCAGAATTGAGACATAGCTTGAAGGGGATCCAGCCGCAGAGCCAGGAGAAGGGGGCAGGAGGGGCGGGGCCAGGAGAGAAGGGGGACGGGGCTGGAGACGACCTTGGCTTAAGGCTTTAAAGTATGACAAAGGAAAGAAAATTTGTCAAAAATTAAACAGATCAAACATAACACTGAAATATTGAAAGAAACGGCTGTTGCCAAGAAATGCGTGGCCTTGCCCACCTCATTAAGCAATGAAATAATGAAATAAAAAAGAAATGACAATGATTATTTAACAACAGTAAAAAAAACCTTTTTTCAGTCTAGT
This sequence comes from Ptycholaimellus sp. GST1_10, assembly GCA_030248095.1. Taxonomy (NCBI): domain Eukaryota; kingdom Metazoa; phylum Nematoda; class Chromadorea; order Chromadorida; family Chromadoridae; genus Ptycholaimellus; species Ptycholaimellus sp. GST1_10. The sequence goes on from JASANA010004302.1 coordinate 1,973, forward strand.
GTTGGTTTCTGAAGCATTAAATGCGATTTAAATAATAATGAATAAAAGTAGAATGCCATTTTTCGAAAAATTTTCGAATTTTAAAGTCTCCATTTTCAAGGTTTTTTGACCATAAATATAGAACCCTTCAAAATGGCGCCGATCGCAAAAAAACGCCTCGACCCACCACCCAGACGGATCTTTATGCAACAAATCAGGCAATTGCGTTGAAAAACCACGGAGTACTGGCCGCGAACGGACAAGTGTATATATATGCGGAATTCGGACGAAAATTGAGGTAACTGCTTAAGCGGGCCTTGGCCGCGCAAAAACCATAACCCATCAATGTCCAATAATCGGGCATTGGAGAGCAAGAGAGAGTGAGGACGGTAAGTGGGAGTCGTAATTCAACTAAGTCTGAAACGGATGGCACTGGCCAGCATCGCCCCTGTCAGCTCCCGCGTAGCCACTTTTGGAAATATATAATGCTGTCAAAAACATAATCTTCTGTAACAGCGCATTGTGCGCTTTTTGTGTCCACCGATTCCATCCCAAAGAATACGCGTTTCTCCATTTCGCTGGTTTCACCCAGCGTGGCCAGACCCAAAAACAGTAGCAATCCATCCTCATTTCCATTCTCCTCAACAATCTACCAAAAATGTGCAAAGAGATAATTGCACCCGAGCTCTGACTTAAATTCAAACCAGGTTTTGTCTTTCAAATGGAAGCTGGTGAAAAAACGCAAAAAGCAGCAGCAGCCAGTGATACAGGCAGAAAAAAAGGAGAAATACAGGCAGAAATTCCCTCCGCCTCACCCTGGCCCCCAGCAACGCCTCTCATCGTGAAAGCTGCCCCACCACCGCCTTCTCTTTCTTCCAGCGATGGTTTCATTTGTTGTTGAGAGCAAAAGTGAAGAAGTGAGTTAGTCGGACAATGATATGAAGCAGGCCAAGCCAATACTGTTTAATGAAAAGAAAAAGCTTTGAGCTTTCAACTACTCTTGAGCGCCTCTCAAGCGTAAGAAATATTTCTTTGCGATGTGTTTGTTCGTCGGTTAAGACTAAATTGTGCATGCCAGCTCAGGGCGCTTGCTTTTCCGCAACATTCTAGACTAGTTGAGGCAGGCCTGCCAGGTCCCTCAAATCAGCCTTCTGCTGTGCTTCTCCTCACGCCGCTTATCCACACTCACATCTGCCCCTAACAAACCCCCAGAAGAATTTGCCGCCTGTTGCCGTTTGTTGACCACCACTAGCAGCTCCTCTCCACCAACACCTGACCCCGCTTCCTTCTCAACAAGCCTCTTCTCGCCTCGTCGTGCTCAGCCTAGATGTGGCTTGGTACTGCAAATCAGAATGAATATTACTTAGAACGGCGTGTTAAGTGATGTCGCTGTTCAGCGGATCAAATTGATTTCATTTAGCTTGGATGAAAAACCAACATATTTCACAGCTAGCTCCATTATGGCTGCAGAAGAGCGGGATCAAACTAGCTATTCTATCGTTTACACTACAACCTAATGAAATATTTGCATTGAATTTAGGGCCACCTTCTGAGAATGCTCGTCTCGGCCCCTGCTCTCTCGTTCAAAATTACGGCCTGCACGAAATTGTGCGACCGGCGTGCGCTTTGCTTTGGCTGCCAGGGGCTTCTAGAGGGAGTGTTCTATAGAGTTCTTCTAGAGGGCAAGCCATTTGCGCGTTCCGTCCAGCTCTGCCTCGAGCCGGACAGCTGCAAGCTTTGCATCAGCCATCTTGCGCATAGTTTCTGCTACGTAACTAAATTTGAGCGTTCAAGGCCAACTGTCAATGATGAAACCCCCTCGGATTTCGATGAAACTTTTTTTCTAGTTATGGCACATGAGCTTGAATAGGACTTAATTTACCTATTTGATTAATAGAACTTCAAATTTCCTAATTCTAAATATTAACGCAATTGGGGCCCTTTTTTTAAATCTACGTTTTTAAAAAATTACCCGCCGTCATAAAAGTTATTCAAAAAAATTACCATAATAATTGGTCAAATTGTTTAAAAAAGTTTTTATAAATTTGGACTCAATTTCTGTCACTGCGGACTATAGGTAGTTTTCAAAAATGATATTTTTCTAAAAAAATGATTTGAAATTTTGAGGTTGAAAAAATCTAAAAAAATGTTAGCCTAATTTTTAGGTTCAGCGGCATTCGTGTTCTACGCACAGAAGCGGACCTGCAGTCCTATCTAGGTGAGAGGGTCTGAGCAGAGTGAGTCTTCCGCCGACGCAGCCTGGGCACCAGCTTCTCATTCTCGGCCTGCTGGAAAGCCTGGAGACTGAGGATCGCTTCGACCTCCAGCAGCTCTCCGCATTCAGTCTCCCACTGACTCCCGATGGCAACAGCTGGCATGAGGACCTCTCCCTCCTCCCTCTCCGAACATCCTGGCATCCGCGACTGCCTCACCCATACCTCTGCCTCCGGCCGCCAGCTGCCCGGCTTGGAACCACCTGAGAACCAGGCAAGTTTCATCCGACGATGATCGCTGGCTGCTGTCCCTGTCAAGCTTCGTTCTCCTTCGCCTCCAGCTGAGAGAGCTGTGCAAGCTTGATGCACCGCCGCTGCTGCAAAAACTGCTTTCTGCCCGGCTCGGACAAGGATGAGCGCCCGCTGGGACCTGCTCTTCTCCGCCACATTCTCCAAGCCCTTCCCGCTCTCCAGCACCTGAAGTATCCCAAGGCCCACTTTTCCCTGCTCCGCTATCTCCTCCCTGCGTGACACAGCCAGCAGCGCAGCTTTGTCCTCAACAGCCACCGCCTCGTCGTCACCGACTACGTGCAGCTCAGCTTGGAGTTTGTTTGTTTTTATCCAACATGCAACCAGGTTGGAAGTAGACAGTATGTGATCACATCCTACTAGAACGAAGAACAAAAGCGCAAAGGAACAAATATGCGCTAGAAAGGTGGTGGAGGCGTCCTTAGGACCTGCACATCCGCTTCAAAAGAACCCCGGGGGCCAAGGAATGCTCCAAAAGACGATGCGAGGAATGCCTGAACAAACTCTTGACCTACCTCTTGCGGAATCAGCTTAATGCTCACCTTCATCTTTCGCTAACACCGCGCCATTCCACTGCTCCAGAGCTACAGGCTGGTGGGGCCCTCTATTTTCCGAATTTTTCTTTGACTGGGCAAAGAAACGTCTTTTAAATTCAAAGTTATTCAAATTTTCTAACTCTACATATGCGCTACTCTGTCTCTTTTTCTCATTATATTAGCCATATTCGCCTTTGCGAATTTCGAGAATATCGGACAAATTTTGAGAGAGTTTTGGAGTTGCATGTAGGAACCGCTGGAACAGCATGCAGGAAACAAACGACTGTAATTTTAGGCCAGTCATTGCCGTACGACTAGAGAGAATTCACAAACATTGACAAAAATAAAAGGGCAGTAATAAGGGTAACAAAGAGCATACCAAACATACAGATAGTTCTGATAACTCTCAGGCAGCAGCCTGCGCCTCCATACGAGCCATTCAAGTGGACCCACATGATGCACTAGACCCTAATGTGCCATGCGACGTTCCCCTGGACCCATCCCAAACCCATGAGGTCCACCTCCCAAGAGACGATAACTTCTTGGAAGAACTCCTGGACGATGAAACAGAAATTGACCCGGCCAACTGGGAAGAGCTTACACTCAGTTGGACACAGCGCCAACACCGTCTCTTTCCAAAGCTCAAATTCGGACAGGCATTACTTGATAGCCCCGATATGAAGAAAGCATTTACGCAACTCCTCCTCTCACATGCTAACATCTTTTCCCTCCATGATGGCGATATCGGATATTGCAATTGGATAACACATGATTTATACCTCAAAGATGAACAAGCACCCCCGACGGTATCTCGCATGAGTCGTATCCCACTGGCTCTCCAACCAGCTCTCGAGAAAATCATAGCCACTCTGCTACGCCAGAACATCATCGCCCCTAGTAACAGCCCCTGGCGAGCACCAATCGTCATGGTCCCCCGGAAAATAGGCAACCCCCGGCTGTGCTGTGATTACCGACTACTCAATGAACGAACTGTCAAGGACGCCTACCCCATGCCATCAGTCCAGGAGTTGTTAGACACCTTGGCCCGGGGACGCTACTATGCCAGTATTGATCTGCGCTCTGCCTTCCATCAAATCGCCATCACCGATAAGCACATTGAGCGCACTGCCTTTCACACCCCCCAAGGCCTCTTCGTCTGGCTGCGCATGCCATTCGGCCTGACCTCAGCTCCAAGCACCTTCTGCCGACTTGCAGACGCACTATTTCGAGATATGCGAAAGAAAGTGGCCGTCTACTTAGATGACGTCACCTGCTGCGCAGAAACCAAAGAAGAGCTACTTCAGGTCACATCCGCAGTTTTGGAAAAATACGCGGATGCAGGTTTAAAGCTTAACCCGGAGAAGTGCTTGTTCGGCACGGATTGTGTTTCCTTCTTAGGGCACTTGATTTCCAATGGGTCTGTCCAGACAGACCCCGCCAAAGTCAAGGCCATCGCCGAAATGCCCAAACCCCTCACTCTAAAACAACTCAAATCTTTCATTGGCCTGGTCAGTTTTTATAGACGATTCATCGAGGGTTTTGCCAGGCGAGTTGCCCCTCTCCAGGCCTTGGTGCGAGCCCCAGAACAGAAAAAGAAGAAGAAAGCAGCGGCCAATAACGGAAACACACCACTGGCGCCAGTAGTTAGAAACATTGCCCAAGAATGGGACAGTGAATGCGATAAAGCATTCAATGACATGAAACAAGCTTTGACTTCAGACCCCATCCTGCGGCCCCCACAGCCAGGTGTCCCCTACCTAGTACAGACGGACGCCTCTGGCTACGGTGTAGGAGCTTGTATATCTCAACAACAAGCAGATGGCGCTTATCACCCGGTGGCCTGGTACTCTCGCGTTACCAAAGGGGCTGAACGCAACTATCACGCCACTGAACTGGAGCTCCTTGCTCTAGTCTTCGTATATAAAGCATACTACCAATATTTTGTCGGGGAAGCAGTAACATTCGAAACGGACCATCTACCCCTGGTGCAAATGCTTAAGTCTAAAGAACTCTCACCTCGCCTAGACCGCTTACAATCCAAATTACGCGAACATGGGGACATCTTTTTGCGCTATGTACCTGGCCGCACTCACATTGTCGCTGATACCCTTTCCAGAGCCCCAGTCACTCAATCAGCGTCAGACAACCCACAACCACTGCCCCAAGATTCTCCGCCAACCTTGTCCCACACCATAAATTCCCTCACAGCACCAATCCCCCGCATACGCCAACCAGCGGTGCAACTATTGCAACCTCTGATCCCTGACAAACTGTCAATTCCTAATATAAAGAAACTCCAACTCCAAGACCCCTATCTGGGACCGCTCTGGACCTTCCTCGAGACAGAACACTGGCCTCAAGATGTCGAAATTCAAGCCTTCATCAGGAAGTATCACCCATCCACAGTAGTTTGGGACGAAATATTGAGGTTCATCCTGTCCCAAGGAGATACTGACAGGATTGTCATTTTCCTCCCAACCAGCCTCATATTGGATGTTCTGACTCTGTATCACAGTTCTATCCTGCGAGCCCATCAGGGCATTGACAGAACAACAGACGCTATACAACAAACATTCTACTGGAAAAATATGCGGCGCCACATTCGACAATTCGTCAGGGCATGTGCATTCTGTCAAAGACAAAAAGGAGGGAACCCACACCCTCCTCGGGCCCCCTTAAACCCAGTGCTAGTTCCTGAACCACTTGATTTGATGGGAGCTGACGTAGCTGGACCCATCTCACGCACGGCATCGGGAAATAAATACTACGTTGTCTGGATTGACTATTTTTCCAAATGGGTGGAAGCTGACCCCCTCCCTGACCAAAAAGCGAAAACCCTTGCGGCAGCCTTCTTCAACACAATTATCTGTCGTCTAGGAACACCCCGCCGCCTCATCACAGATAGCGCAGCCAATTGGAAATCTGAACTGTTCCGGGACATGTGCAAACATCTAGGCATCGACAAAATCTTTTCCAGCCCCTACTGGGCCCCAGCCAATGGTCAAGTTGAACGGGTCATAGGTCCCATTACGGACGCCCTATCCATTGCTATCCATTCATTCCCTCGCCAGCATTGGGACGCTATGCTACCCCCAGTTCTATCCGCAATGTGCACATCCGTCCACACAAGTACGCAGTTCACGCCATATTTCCTTATGTTCGGTCGCCACCCACGGCTGCCCTTGGAACGCTCATTAGAACCACCCATTGACGAACTGTCAGACTTGTCAAAATATAGAGACATTTGGGCCGCTAATTTGCTCAACACACTTGCACTGGCACACAAAGCTGCAGACCAAGCCTCTCAAGCTGCAAAAGCCAAACACAAACATTATTATGATAGGAACACCAGACTTACCACGGTTCTCCGTGGACAGCTAGTGATGCTCTACCGCCCCCAGGGAGAAAAAGCCAAGGCACCAATTCGCAAATTAGCCTTTCCTTGGATTGGCCCCTACATTATTAGAACAATTGTTGGTCCCACTCTATTGCTTGAACCCAAAGACAACCCCACCGGGTACCTCCGAAGAACGCACCTCAATCATGTTAAACCATTTCACGAATTCACTTCCGAAATGCTGGAATCCACAACTACTACACTTCAATACGATACACTAGTTCCTCCGGATGAACTGGATATTCCCGACCCACGTTCAACTCACCTAAAACCCCCAACCATCCCAGACCAAGCGATTGAAACACAATTAGATGATGAGTCACCAGACGATGTGGAACTGGAAATCGAAGAAACACTGGCTGACAAAATCATAGCTGCCAGACGGAAAACACCTCCCCCCACCATAGAAATCAGGCCACCGGTCCTCACCGAGCCTCAGGTCAGATTTATACCACCTATTCAAGGCCTTGAACTGGAGGCAGTAGAAAGCCCTGTACCTGGCATTCCGCCCTCCCACAAAAAGAGACCCACAACACTTCGGGTCCCATCGCCCACACAAGGCCTTGAACCAGAGGCAGCAGATAGCTTATCCCCGAGTGGGAGCCTTCCACTAGAAAACAGACTAGCTACGCCACATCCACTTGCATCCACTGACACTCCCCCTTACACATTACCGCCCAACCCCAACCCCGGAGCATATGATAAGCTTGTACCCTTACAGAACACGATCCCCCGGTCAGCAAAACCCAGAACACCGAGCCCTCTTTCAGCCCTTTCTCCACCAACTATTACTAAAACAGCCCATCGTGGCAGGGGACGCCCACCCCTTCATCGCCACACTGGCAATCGCTTCCCGCCACCGCCTAAACAGCCACCCCCACAACCACCACCAACTGTGCGAACACTCCAATCCACAGCAGTTGTACACCACACCGCTCCTATCCCAGCATTGACAGCGATATTCGACAATGATGACACCCGACAGAAGCTGGCAGCCACCAGCCGACGAGAGTTTGCAGCTCTTTACCCAGAAGGCAGTGCCCCTAAAATACACAACCTTCAATGTTGCCCAACTGCTTGCCCAGAACACACACCCCTCCACCACTCCGTACCCCCCATCTGCATTCGACAACCTCGAACAGTCCTGGACGAGCACTCGACTATAGTCCCAAACAAGTTCAGTCCAGAACCTGTCTCAGGTGTGTCCGCAAAAGCAGGACCAATACACATTCTTGATTTGCCCCTGCCCTCGACAGCAGATGCACCTACCCTTACTGCACTGCTCGTACGACGAGTACCTACTGATGAAAAACCCATCCCGGACACAGTAGTGATCGGAACAGTGTCAACACAAGAACCCTTGCCTACATCACCCCTACGTCCTGCAGAACAACCCCTAGTGGAGAGCTGCTTCCTCCCAGTCCAAATTCAACAGCACAATCCAACCTTTAAGACTGCGCTCAATCAGGCAATCACATCAGTACCCTCCTTAATGTTCGAAAGACAGTGTGTCGAAGAGCATATGCAAATTACTTCCTTGTTCTATAGACGCAGTTCCCAAACATCCCCGCATCTGCCTCAGAATAGTCACCCTTCTCCCCCACACTCACCCCCTCCCCCACAAAGACCCGTTCCACTTCCTAGGCGAGGAATTTTGAAAAAGAATAATGACACTTCCAAGCTTGCCGCAAAGGGCAAATAGTCTACGACCCCTTCCACCTCCATACCCCAGTCCCTGTATATATGCCAGTGAGCCAGTAGTCAACTTGTATTTGGGGATAAAGAAATTCCTTTCTCGTATCCTGTACAGCGATTCAACAAGGCCTTATTATGGTAATGAAAGGAAAGTTCGATGCTTATGGTATTACACGAGAAGCGCAGAGAGAAGCGCAGAGAGAAAAAGAGAGAGATTTGAGAAAAAGGAAGCGCAGAGAGAAGCGCAGAGAGAAAAAGAGAGAGATTTGAGAAAAGGAAGCGCAGAGAGAAGCGCAGAGAGAAAAAGAGAGATTTGAGAAAAGGAAGCGCAGAGAGAAGCGCAGAGAGAAAAAGAGAGATTTGAGAAAAGGAAGCGCAGAGAGAAGCGCAGAGAGAAGAGAGAGAGATTTGAGAGAAAGGAAGCGTAGAGAGAAACGTAGAGAGAATAGAGAGATTCAAAAGAAAGGCAGCGCAGAGAGAAGCGCAGAGAGAGAAGAAAGAGATTTGAGAAAAAGGAAGCGCAGAGCGAAGCGCAGAGAGAAAA
>JASANA010004304.1:0-11532 GCA_030248095.1 Ptycholaimellus sp. GST1_10
AATTGTGTCAATTGATGTTCTTTTTTCATATGGTTGGTTATATATTTAAAATTTTATCAGAATAAATAAAAAAAATAGTAACTTTATTATTTAATTTATTTAAAAAATATAACAAACACAAAAAAGTATCGAAAATGAAAAATTAAATGCAAATTTATTGCAAACTAAAAATTTATTGGGACATTTTCTTGGGTTTACACTCAGGGCAATCAATTTTTTGGGAGAAATTAGCTTTACTTTTGGCCTGCCGATGGTCCCAGTTATTTCCTCAACTTTTACTATACAAAAACTAAAATGAATGCCTAAGAGGGATTCGAACATGCCAGTCTCATCCAGCTATCCAAACGCTTAAACCACTACACCACTGGTGCATATGGTACAATAGTTTAACTGATGAGTTATGAATTGGTAAATACCTGAGGCTCAAGGACCCGAGGAGGGATGGGTGTGGGGGAAGAAATGAATACCTACTATCGTCCATTGAGCAGATGCGGAGGAGAAGGAGAAGGAGAAGAAGGAGTTTGGACAATCATATTTTCATGAATTTCTCAAAAGCTGTGCAACTTTCAGCTGATTTCTCGCGAGTTTTGGTCAATTTGTGCATGCTCTTTCCAATGCAACAAAAATTAGAAAGATTGGTTGCTCCGATCAGCAGCTAAAACCTTATCAAATTTAAGATCTAGCATTAGCCTCAAAAACAGACACCTGGGTCGAAAAGAGGGCCTGGGCGCTGACGGTCGCTGCGCTCCCTCGCGCCAGGCCAATATCAATATGCATAAACTGAAACACCTGTTTTCCTATGTTATAGCATAGACAATGTTAAAGCATAGGAAAATGGGCTTACAATTTCATCAGATTGAAGAACATGATGGGCAAACAAATGTCACAGCGATGTGGAAGGGACCTTAGAGGAATGATTCATGCCCAAAAAAATCCAATTTTGAAGCAAAAAATGTTTTGTCCAATTTTTGCCTATGTTATAACATAGGACCATTTTGGTGTTTACCATCAAACATTGCCATGAAGTCATAACAGGACAGCCCTCTGGATGGAAACTATATAACTTTTCTGGACCAAAATTTAACGCAAATTTGAAAAATCACAGTCATTTGCATGCAAACTGAAAATTTTAGGGTGACATCAGTTTTTTTGCTGAAATTTTTTCACCCAATTTCGTGTTTTTCATTTTTATGAGCTATTTACACCCCCAAAAACAGTCGGATTGAGCCATTCAAAAGCACAGTTTTATAGTACTAATTCTTGTGAGTCTACCGTTCTTGAAATTTTTGAAATTCATTGTGTCTATGACTTGCAACAGTCATTTTAGTGTTGAAGGTCAAAAAACCCGGATTTTTGCCATTTAGCCTGACCCTGCCTCACAAAATGAGCTATTATGGGTGATATGAGCTGTCCTTTTGGGACATAGTATATAATTGTTTGCTTTTCAATATCCAATCATAAAAATGGGGGTCAGAAAAAAAGTGTCCTTGCTTTTCTCAACCCTACCAAATAGTCTGTCTTAAGTGAGACCTAGATTACCCTGGTACTCGTCGAATTGGGCACTTGCTTTTTTTAGGGCGCACATGAAAAGTTGTTTGCAGTGCATGCGAAAACAAGATGCAAATGTCCCATAAGAACATTATTGGGCTGGCGCGAGGGAGCGTAGCGACCGTCAGCGCCCAGCCCCTCTTTTTGACCCAGGTGTACGTTTTGAGGGTTATTGCTAGATCTTAATTTTGATAAGGCTCTTGCTCTTCTCAGGAAGCTCCATTTGCTCTGATTCTTTTTTCATTGGAAAGAGCATCTTCTAATTGACCAAAACTCGCGAGAAATCGCCAGAAAGTTGCAGCAATCATTAGCAAATCACTCAAAACCATTTGTCCGAACTCCTTCTCCTTCTCCTTCTTCTCCTCCGCATCTATTCAATGGACGATAGTAGGTATTCATTTCATCCCCCCCTCCCTGGGTCCCTGTGCTCCGTGCATTATTTGTTTATTCATAACTCTTCAGTTATACAAAGGAGCTATATGCACCAGTGGTGTAGTGGTCTAAGCGATTGGTCAGCTGGATGAAACTGGCTGTTTCGAATCCATCTTACACATTCATTTTAATTTTGGTGTATTTAAAGTTGAGAAAATGGTATCATCGGCAGGCCAAATGTAAGGCTTTTTTTCTCCCAAAAATCGATTGCTCTGAGTGTTGCCAATGAAAATTTCTCAAAAATTAGTTATTTTGCCAATAAATGTGCATTGTATGTTTCAATTTCGAAACTTTTCATTGTGTTACATTTAAAAAAAAGGTTATTTTTCATTAATTATTTATTTGTTAATCTAATAAAATCTTATCTAAATACAAAACCAACAAAATCAAATTTGTATTTGTACATTTTATACTACATTAAAAGTGGAAGAAATATCTGGTACCATCGGCAAGCCAAATGTGAGTCTCTTTTCTCCAAAATTTGCAATTGGCTCGAGTAAAAAGTCAAGGAAATACAATTTCTAGTAGTGCAATCTGCTGCGTCATCTGCATTTTGTTTTTGGGCGCGCATGGAAAGAGACACTGAACTGCGCGCCAAAAACAAAATGCAACTGTCCAAGCAGCAGATTGCAATACTAGAAATTGTATTTCCTTGACTTTTTACTCGAGCCAATTGCAAATTTTGGAGAAAAGAGACTCACATTTGGCTTGCCGATGGTACCAGATATAATTCTAGTAGGGCAATTCCTTTTTGACTTTAGACTCAATTTACGAGAAATGGGCATCGATTTTAACTCGTCGATGGCATCATATTTTATTTAAGCGTGAATACGCGTTTGATTTGTTTCAAGTATTTCTGCCAAACAAGCCAAGTGACAGGCGCCTGAATGGCCTGGTCCCTTTTGACCGCGACTGGGCGAGCTACAAGGTCGGCTTTGGGGACGTGAGTAAGGACGGGGATTACTGGCTGGGTTTGGATAACATCCACTACCTCACCACCTACTGCGTTCACAGCAGAATGCGCATCGATCTGGCCACTTGCTCGGGCCAAGAAGGCATCGCCTACTACGAACTATTTTACGTTGGCTCATACCCTTTCTGATGCTCAGCAAACTACACTTTTCCATGTTTATGCATTCAGTGAGACAAAGTGTCATTTGCTGCACAGGTGGCCAACGAAGTCAACAATTACACGGTGCTTAATAACCTCCCATCGGGCCCTGCTAGCAACCCTCAGATGAACATTGGGGGGCACAGGCCTTTCAGCACCCTGGACTTTGATAACCACGCACTCTGCTCTGCTAGGCATGGCAATGGGTGCATTTCCCTGCCTCTGCTCTTCCTCAAAGCTTGTAGCGGTGCTGCTGCAGTGGTGGGTGGTATGGTGGTAATATATTCTGCTCTGGCTTCACCGCGAACAGTGTTTACTCCAGCACCTGCGCCACCAACGACAGCAACATATTTATCGCGAACTGGCCAACCTTCGGTCGCACCGGCCTCAACCGCGTCCAGCTCAAGCTCCGTCCCCAAGCCTGATTCTCTCCTTTTATATGCCATATTTGCATATCTCAAAAAATAAATGTAATGAACGGATTATTTTTGCTGTTGGTACACCTGTTTGAATAAATAACCCAATCAAATTACCCCAACGCCGCATATTTCACCTAGCTCCACTGTAATGTGTGTGCTATGAAACGTCCCTATTGCTCAAGACAGTTCCATTTCACACAGCTTTTGCCAAATTTGAGACATTTATGCACTAAATAAATCAATGCTTCTTAAACTATTTTCCCAGCGAATGCAACAGTCATCAATAACTAATATGGACATCATACTTTTATTTTTAATAGGAATTCTTAATTTAATTTATGTTACGCTTAATTTGTTATGTACCTTACGTCTCTTGATGGGACACGTTTTAGAAAATAATAAATAAAGTAAAAAAAAAGTAATCATCCAGAAAAATGGAACAATTTGCGCCCCACAAACAATATAAAAAGAAAAAGGCTACCATCAATATGTGTGCGAATTTGAGGCCTTTACTCTCAATCCTATTCCTTAGGCTTAATATCTGCAAACTTTGTTTATTGAGCATTCATGAAAAGGCAAGACTAAGACTTCCAAGGTTGAGTATATAGAGGTGAATAGTAAGGGGCAAGCAGGCTAAAAACCCGATAAAATGTAAAAACAGGCATGTAGAGAATTCAGAAAGTTTAGCCAAAAGCATTTAGACAGCAGAAATAGCGGCGAGGCGGTGAATCCTCCAACTGAGTTAGAGGCAAAAAAGCGGATCAGTCCATACATGACAGAGGGGACAGCGAAGTCAGAAGCTTGTAAGCGCTGCAAAGCTGGGAACCTCGATAAGATGCCGCAGTAAATGTGAGCTTCCTCTAGCAAAACCTTCTGCCTGCAACCTTCACTTTCACAAACGCAATTCGTCAGCTAGTAATTTGAATTCCACAATGTTTTCCTGGGTTTCGAAAAGCAGAAGGATAAAGCCTTCAGCTCAGATAGAAACCAGGAGCCAATCTGGGAAAAACGTAGGTCACCTCTGGGGATTGAACCCAGGGTTCCTGCTCATGCCGCAGGCGTGCTAACCACTACACCAAGATGACCCTGGTGAGGGGCACTGAATTTCCCATAGTGAAATTGAATTCACGTTTGTCTTGACAGCATTGGGCCAATCGCGTAGTCCACGCGTTAGAGGCCCTAGCCATCTGTGGTAATTTGAATTCCACAATGTTTTCCTGGGTTTCGAAAAGCAGAAGGATAAAGCCTTCAGCTCAGATAGAAACCAGGAGCCAATCTGGGAAAAACGTAGGTCACCTCTGGGGATTGAACCCAGGGTTCCTGCTCATGCCGCAGGCGTGCTAACCACTACACCAAGATGACCCTGGTGAGGGGCACTGAATTTCCCATAGTGAAATTGAATTCACGTTTGTCTTGACAAACGAAGCCAGCCGGAAACATTGTATGGCATTTTTTGATCAGATGGAGCTAGTCTAGTAAAAGATTCTGTACACAATCTAGGAAGCACATTCAACGCAAAATAATAGCATATTTATCACTGTTGCGAAATGTCACAAGGAGTTGCATCGCCAAATTCGCGGTGAGCTGGGTCTTCAAAGATCAATGTGGCCATGCACGAACTGTGATTTCAGTTGCGTTCAATTTGCTGATCTCATCGGTCACTGTCTTGCTCATCATCACCTTGAACAGATCAGGTTTGATTTCTATTTTTAGTGCTCGTTCGGCATTTTGAAGTCTAATGAAGATGAGCACGATTTAAGGAACTCACAGAGCCATGCCTTGTCAGTCCTCCAGTCCAGAATTCTTCAGTACTCAGTAGTTTTGGTGGTCAACGACAAGGCTTACTTAAATGAATTCGTGGAACAGGCTAAAAACGAAAAAAATCTTCTCTCTGACAACGCTTCCTCACATGAGACGATGGAAAAGTAATAATGAAGTGATGCCTGAACTAATCGCTCTCAACTGCGCTAGATGCAGTTATTCTTCGAAGCCTAAACGCAGTGATTTGCACAGTCCTGCTGTTTCGCATGTGACTTCCTGCTTCAAAATCTATCCCTACTATTGTTCAGCATGCGAAAAGCCGTTCACAAAACGTGCCATATCCAAACTGCACAAAGGCTGCGCTGAGGATTCTCGCATCGTATTGGATAAGTAAGTATTTCAATGTTTTTTGCTTCGTTCATTGTCAATGGTTTTCCGAATTGAGGCTAAGTAGCGAAGCGGCCATTAGTGATGGACTGACTGCGCGCTTTCCTAACGTTGAATTCTCTTGGAGAGGGCTGAAGGACATCGCTTGACTGCTTACAACTCGCCTGCGCTCTTGATGAGCATTTGATAAGTTACAATAGATATAATCAGCAAAAATAATCAAAAAATGGACAAAAGAACAATCCCAAAGTCCCAGCCATTTCAATCTAAGCACATTCCATCAGCATTCAGCATGCACTGCCCTTCCTGCAACCTGGCAGTATCAGAAGCGCACTACCCACTTCACCTCAGCCAACTGCACCTGGGCATTTCGGCAAAGCCAGGTTGGGCCTGCAGTGACTGTAATTTTGTCGTCAGCTCAGCCCATGAAGCCGTCCATCATGCCATCCTTCTCCAGCACTCCAGTCCACGCTTCCATTCGCCGGCAGATCGCATTTGCGCGATCATGGAAGAGTTTGGGAATAGGAGCTCTGAGGAGGGGCTCGTTTCCTCAATCATCGATTGTAAAGCAGCAGAGATGAAACTGAATTCTGTTCTGCCCCCAGAGGCAAACATGGAAAGTCCCGGACAGATTGGCAGTCTAAAGGTACTGGGAAAACCTTACGGGCAGATAAGAGCCTGTCCTATAGAAGATTCTGTGACCTGTCAAAAATGCTCCAAAGCTCTCAACCTAGCCAACTGTAACAAGTTCGCCTTTTTTATGTAAACTAAGCTAGAGTAATCTGATTCAGTATTTCCAGCAAGCTGCAGATACTGGAACGGCATCTTTTGAGCTGCTTCAAGCTCCAGGCTTTCGCTTGCAATGCCTGCGGTCAACGGAGGACTTTGAAAGTCACAGTTCGGAAACACCAAAAAGCCAGTGAGAGATGCAGGTAACTCTAATTTGAGATCAGTTCGTTTTTGGCGCTATCCAAGTTGTGCATCAATTGCAGTGGAGCTGAAATCGAAATTGTTGATCAGAATGGCACGGAAGAAATCGTCCGTCGTGGATTTGCTGAATGCTTCGGCATGGATGGTGAAAACTGGCATGGACTTTGATCGTAATTGGCTGCTTTTTGATTGCGATTTCATTCTTAAGAGACGTTTTCTAAGAGGACCCAGAATCGGACAAACCTAAATTTTTTGACCCTCCTTTTTTATTGCAGAATCTGAATTTCCATCCATACATTTGCATACATTCTATTCAGAAATGGGCTCACAATGGCTCCAAACGTGAAGGAATGTCGAAATTTTGTGAATAATTGAGTTTTAGTGAGTTCTGAAAACCTGACATTTCCTGGTCTTTTTCACTAAAAACCCATACAATATGGGTATCAATCGAAAGCTCACAATCTTACTGATCCTCTTGTCCCCTTTGTTTACATCGTTATTAGTTGTGACTCTGGTCTGAAATCCTTTCTTTGACCTACTGCACCGACCTTACTTCAAACAATTAGCGATTATGAGCCAACGGAGGCACTTTGAATGCTTCCGCTATGGGATATAGTATAAAATTAATCCCAAATTGGGGGTTAACAATTTTTGTTCTCAGCCCTTCGAAAATTCTCACACCTCTCACTCAGGTAGTTGACGGAAGTGCGGATCAATGCTTACAATAATGGAAAAAAACTGATATATTAAAAAAACTTAATCAAATAAACTATTATTTATCATCAAAATAATTATTAAAATATTAATATTAATTGAACTTATCAAAAGAAAAATTGTAAGAACAAAAAACTTTTCTGACTTGTCATTTTAAAATTTTGCGATATGAAACAGTATTAGTGCTAAAGAAGTTTTACTTTGCTTCAGAATCGAAAAAGGGAAATGCAAAATTGGCAGGCGGCCATTCTACCACTGAACCATCGATGCGCCTAGCGTTGATGCTAATTCTGATTGGCTCGTTTCTTAATCCAAAAACACCGATTATGCTTTCCTAAATTTGTTGCCTAAAATTGCTCCTTGCCATGACTTTCGGTAGTGGTGGTAGTGATTTGGGTGCGTTCGGAACACGCTGCAGCGAAAGGGCCTATGTAAATGCATAAATTTCCTCTTGACCAATGGTCTAGGGCAACCGCCGGGCCAATGAAATTAAAATTTTCCAACTACCAACCATAGATTTGGATTCGGTTTGTGTAATGATACTGAAGGATATAAACTACTGGTAAATCGCTGGAATGAAGGCGAATGGAAACTGACGAATCGCTGGCTTGCTGAGTGTGTTTTGCAACTAATTTTGCTTCAGCTATGGCTAAAAGGGTTACTTTGGTTCCTTGAACGTTAGGTTGTGTAGTGATATGCGTTTATGGAATGACGAATTTGGTATCCAAAACAGCAATGACAAACAGCATTGAGAGGGCAAATAAACGGCTAGCAATGAGTCGCTCTACTATGACCAAGCTAAGTGGGGACTACTGGTACTTGGAGCGAGCGAAGCCCACGCGTTTCTTGCCCCAGTCGAACACTGTGTAGTACTTGCCTACAATTTCACTCCTACTTTTCTAATCATTGCAATGTGACAATATTTCTGGCATCTCTATAGACCATGATCGTTTTCACTAGACTGTTATGGCTCCATTCTCGGGGTGCTAGTGACTGGAGAGCTGTGAAAGGAAGAAGCGTGACCGAGGAAGACGTCCCCGAGGATGATCTTGGGGAACTGGGGCTTGTCGGGCAGGGCCAGCCCTGCGAAGCCCGACAGACACTGCGTCACTCCAAACTGCGACACCTAAAGACCCAAATTCTATCTCTCAGCTTCCTTCCATAGACGAGTGCGCAAGGAGGACAGAGGTCTCACCTGGAGGACGTAGTCCTTGGGCTGCAGCGGGTAGACGATGCCGTTGATGGTGATGTTGACGACGGGCATCTGGGCGATCTTGCTGCAGTCCACGCTGTACTCCCCCTTGGCCACCGGCGTGGCCCCGATGGCCGCGTTGATCTGCTGGATCTGAGGAAGCCAAGGCCAGCCTCCATGAGAGGGAATTTGGTAGGAGCAAAAGGGAAAATGAACGATGTCAGGGGAGGCAACGAGAAGCGAAGTCCCGGTGTCCGCGATGGCGGCCACATTGCCCAGGTACTGCTTCCCGGCCACCGCGAGGGAGTCGATGTTGAACATCCAGTAGGTGGAGCTCGTCAGGCCCACCCACTGCAGGCTGCCCGTGTAGTGCGCGGGGTCGGTGCCGCACCTCAATATGGGCAGAGGAGGTGCCAGGGGAGACCAGAGCGAGGGGGCGGAGGAAGTGGAGGATTGATGAGCAGAGAAGGAGGTTTGGGAGTGTGGGAAGAGGGTGAAGAAAGGTAAGGAAGGAAGGAGCACTGACAGGGTAAGCTCGCCGCCCTTGGCAGAGTAGGTGGCGGGGTCTCGGTTGAGCCAGAAGGCGAAGACGGGGGTGGCGTTGCAGGCGGGGGAGGAGGCGACGAGCTGGCCGAAGGGCGTGGCCAGCTTGTCCACCGCGATGGAGTCCCAGGCCATGCCTGTGAGGCCGTCGAAGCGAGCGGCCACGAAGGCTAGAAGGAAGGAGCACTGACAGGGTAAGCTCGCCGCCCTTGGCAGAGTAGGTGGCGGGGTCTCGGTTGAGCCAGAAGGCGAAGACGGGGGTGGCGTTGCAGGCGGGGGAGGAGGCGACGAGCTGGCCGAAGGGCGTGGCCAGCTTGTCCACCGCGATGGAGTCCCAGGCCATGCCTGTGAGGCCGTCGAAGCGAGCGGCCACGAAGGCTAGAAGGAAGGAGCACTGACAGGGTAAGCTCGCCGCCCTTGGCAGAGTAGGTGGCGGGGTCTCGGTTGAGCCAGAAGGCGAAGACGGGGGTGGCGTTGCAGGCGGGGGAGGAGGCGACGAGCTGGCCGAAGGGCGTGGCCAGCTTGTCCACCGCGATGGAGTCCCAGGCCATGCCTGTGAGGCCGTCGAAGCGAGCGGCCACGAAGGCTAGAAGGAAGGAGCACTGACAGGGTAAGCTCGCCGCCCTTGGCAGAGTAGGTGGCGGGGTCTCGGTTGAGCCAGAAGGCGAAGACGGGGGTGGCGTTGCAGGCGGGGGAGGAGGCGACGAGCTGGCCGAAGGGCGTGGCCAGCTTGTCCACCGCGATGGAGTCCCAGGCCATGCCTGTGAGGCCGTCGAAGCGAGCGGCCACGAAGGCCAGCCCTGGCTCTGCCGTGGCACAGCAGAAGCCCTGTTTGGCCACGCAGCCGGAGGAGCCGTCGGAGGAGAACTGAAAGTGAGGCTGAGATTGATCAACCTATCATCTTCAGATCAGCCACATCATCTTCATCATCTTCATGACCAACTTCAACCTCATCATTCTCTTTCTGGCCAGGCACCAGATACAGATCCAACGGTTCCGCGCACTACTGTGCTAGAAACCGATTGATGAGGTTGAAGTTGGTCATGAAGATGATGAAAATTGTGCCAAAGGCGATCAAGCTCAGCTAAAGATGGTGTTGATTTCATGGACGATACACCCAGTAAATACACAAATGCTGCTATATTCGGCGACTGAGGGGCATAATAAGAGCAAACGCAGAATTTGTCGTAGTCCACATGTCCACTGAGTGAGCCGGAGCCGTACTGGATGGCGAACTTCTGGTCCGTGGCCTGGCAGGTGGAGCTGGAGCCGCAGTTGTACTTCTTGTGGAACTCTGCCAACCTCCCTCCATCTACCACCCTAAGGGCTCCAAGACTCTCCAACGGCAGGCGAGGTCCAGGAAGGAGCAGCCCTTGCAGGGCACCCAGACGTTGGAGGAGCCCGTGTCGAACATCACCTTGAACACCTGCCCAGGCGTGCCCAGCGTCACCTGCCCGTAGTACTGGGCCTTCAACCCCAATCCTCATTTCGATTGCCCCCTTTAGAAGAATAGTCAACATCCTCAAAGTCGCTGAGGGGAACAGAGCCGCCGTCTTTGCCCTCCAGCTTTGTCCAGCCACGTCGGATGCCCAAGGACTGGGCAGCCGCTGAGGGTCGGAAGAAAGGCCGACCGCCTTCGTGCATCGGCTTCAGGGTCACCCTCAAGAGTGTCAGAAATTATTTTTTGGAATTTTTCAAAAATCATCTTTCGGAAAAGCCAAGTTTGAAATATTTTGAGAGCCTATATTAAATACTTTAGAAACATTGGGGAGCGTACTTCAATCAAGGCTTTTCGGAAAGATGATTTTTGAAAAATTCCAAAAAAATATCCCACTCAACGCCTCTCTGCTGACATTGACCAGAGCTGTCCTCACCTGTGCATGGCGAGGCTGGCCCCCAGCAGGGCATTGAGCAGGAGGAGGAGACGCATGGTTGGCCTTTGGAGGTGATGGACTGAAGACTGAGCGGATGGGGCATTTTGTAGGCGCTTTGGGAGTGGCAGTGTGGGCGGGGCCAGCTGCTGACGTTCTCAGTCTGATAAGCGGGCGGAAGCAGGAGGGCTGCGTAAGTGGACGGCCTTTGTTTGCCAACCTTCAACGTCAGCCTTGGCCTTTTGGCCTTGGAGGATGGTCCTGGAATGAACAACTCCAAAGCTGGGAAGTTTTAGTTTTGTGCAGTTTTAGGCTTTGGATGGCTGAGGAAATAAGGTGCATTGCTGATTTCAAAACTGTTTTCCATCCTTAGCTGCAGAGCCCTGACCTAATAAGGGGAAAAGGTTAGATAATTTAGGCCCTACCTAAATCCTGACCAGAAACGCTATGGACGATACTTTTTGCTGTGGAAGGTGATTTATCGTCCCAACTTGCGAAAATGATTGTCCGCCAGTTTCGCTGAAATTCATCCGAACAAGCATGGCTTATCTCCGGTGCACTTTTATTATTCCCAGTTTTTACAATCACTAGTTTTTATTCGACACACTTTGAATAAAAGTGACA
>JASANA010004305.1:0-24424 GCA_030248095.1 Ptycholaimellus sp. GST1_10
CCCCAAGATGCCCTAACCTGTTCCGCTCTCCTTCCCGGCTCTTCCGGGCCTCTTCCGGTGACCTACGAAAGAGAATCTCGCTATGTTCCTGCTGTTACACCACACCTAGTCGCCTGATATTTCAAAAGCCAAAATTGAAATTTTGACATTTTCCTTAATAAATCGCTATAATTTTGGGCCCTGTAGGTAAATTTAAGGATACTTTTTTTATTTCAGGTAAAACTAAGGCTTAGTCTTAGCCTTAAGCTTACACACATGGGCGGCAGTTCAACAAATGGGCTCAACTGGCTACCCAGAATTGAGCCCCATGTTATACTAGTAAACCAAGGAAAACATTAGCTTCAAATTACCAACCTGTGAAAGCTTTGGATGATATCTGGAGTACACCGAATCAGCCGTCTCAATCTCCGGTTTGATGAGTGCAGCTGATGGCATGACAGCCGGATAGGGCTCCACTTCTCCAGCCTGTCAAATCAGTGTCCAGCTTTCATCAATTTTCGACTCTAAAAGTTTCCAAAATACGTTATTGTCATTAACGAAACTGCTTACCAGCAAGCGTTACTTTCATTGACGGAGGTTTAAATAGAGAAACAGCAAAAACACTTATTTTATTTCAATTCGAAACCTAGAACATTTGGCTAGTTTCGCAGTACTGAGCCCCTTAAATTGCGGAGGATGGCTGATGCCAGGCTGGAGAGAAATTTGAGGGCAAAGTCAAGGACCAAATCGCATGTGGCATTGGTGAAGAAGAAGCATAGGTGCAGGTCGCAGTGTATGTGAACATTGGAGGCATAGTTGCCCATGGTGAATGCCGTGAAATTGAGGTCGTAGTAGAACTGGTAGAGGTCTTCCACGTAGACGGTGTTCCGAGCAATGCGTTGGAACTCTGGCAGCATGAACACCAGTCGATTCCATTCACTTTAATTGATTTTGCTCAGCTGAAATGACAGCGTAATTGTTGGGAGCAAAAACCGATTTCTGACCTGCTTTTACTGAAGGCCTAATAAATGATCTGACAAAACTTCGGTTAGCTTTAAAAAGTTCTTCTTCAATATCTTCAACTGAATGCTCTATAGATTGAAACGTAGACTAGTTTTTGACGAAGTAGTGTCCGTATTGGCCGTCCATGGAAGCTGCCACGAAGCAGTTTTCGGGTGCGAAGTTTACATAGTTATCTGAAGTTCCCCTTTTAGCCTATTGAGACACTTTCAAAGACTGGTATAATATTGATCGTCATAATAGCCGGAAAGACTGAGCTAAAGTACAGGGGGGAAGGCTTTTCCGTACACCTAAAAATTTTTATGTAACACCTAAATTGTCTAAAATTTTGGGCCCAAACGATTTTCATGGGGTCCAGAATCAAGCGTCAAAATCAGGTGAAAAAAATTTCACTGTGGCGTTGCATAGATTTTTGAGTGACCTTACAAAATTGTCTGTTTCTCAAGTTCTACCTAATGAATTGAATAGTGAGCTAAAGTAAGCTGGCAACCCTGCTGCTGTCTCAGTTGTAGGCGTAGGGTGAGCGGAGTGCCGAAAGCAACCGGGCCAGTGACGTTCACTCCATCTCGCCCCATCAGCCACATATCCACTGCCCCGGAGGCATCCACTTCGCCACTCACCGAAGCACTGCTTCTGTGAAGTTGGATATTTTCTTTAAGCGGGAAGGAACAAACAGATCAGAGTTTGCAGACAACAGACTGCGGCAAAATTTCGTCAAAATGGAAAAATAAATGAAGCTATAAATGTTAGAATGCTTCAAGGAAGCTCAAACGATATGTTGGAAATGTGGGAAAACTTGGCGATATCGAGCGTAAGATGGACGGAGCTCTTGAAGGGGTAGTTGCAGGAGATGTTGAACTGGCGAGGAGCAAAGCCCGGCAGACGTTTCAGATTAGGGCCACTGACGCTCATGTTGGTTGCTGGCCAGGCCAGAAACTCATGGTTGAGGTAGAAGGAGTCCTGCAGCTGGAATTTACTCAGCAGTGTGGGGAAGCGATCACTGCGCAGCGACTAATGCGCTGTGCGTGAATAGAGTTTTGCTGGCATAGAAGTCACTCCAGCTTTTTGCCGCTCACTTTCAAAAAGTACCTTCTTTTCCAAAAGGCTTGCGCTTAGTTTAAGCTAAGGCTTAGGTTCAGGCTTAGGCTTAGGTTAAGCCTAAGCCTAAGTTTTAACCTAAGCCTAAGCCTTAACCTGAACCTAAGCCTTAGCTTAAACTAAGCGAAAGCCTTTTGGAAAGGAAGGTACTTTTTGAAAGTGAGCGGCAAAAACCTGAGCCCATAGAAGTGCCGGCATCTGAGCAGAATTGCTGGCATAAAAGTGCATAGATTGGATGCCTTGTTTTCCGAACAGCTTTTTCCGAACAGGAAAGGAAATTCGCCAAACCTTGGATCTGGTAAAGTTGACCTGGCACGGTTGATAAAGCAGGGTAACAGTCGGGTTGAAAAAGAAAGAGTGAACATCTCTTTGTATTTCCGGACAAAATGGGGAATTATTGATGTCCTTGTCTTGGATTATGACGCCATTGTACCTTGGTTGGTTCAGATTGAGCGAGAGGTTACTTGGCGCAAATTTAGCCGGACCAGTATGGAGATTGGGAATTCCAGATGGTCGATGATTCGTTGAGCCAGAATCGGAGATAGGAAGGGTTGCAAATGATGTCCTTTGTGTCATCCACTGTAAACGCTTGTACGAGAGTCGCTTGTAGCAACATTTAAAAATAACGATTGCCATGATGACCACGGTTACAACTATCTTTTCTAACAGCTTTTAAATTGTAATACAAACGGATTGGAATTGAGTTCTTACAAATGTCTGGGAATTGAGCATAGGAATCGGCAAGCAATGCCAAAAAAAATGTTGGCAGAAATATATTCATTTGCTTTGACTGTTGTGTGGCAAGCTAGCTGAATGTAAAGTTTTAACCAGTGCACCAGGTGGGGCTCATTGTTTATCCATCCTCTTAGATAACAGCAGCGGTCCTTGTCATTTCCGCCGTGCCGTCAAGGTTGTACAGGCTGACCCACTTAAGATGAAACGCTCACTTTGATCAGCCGTAAAATGACTTCTTGTGGGTCTGGAATTTTTTTAATGGGAGCTTAAAATTTGAACCCTTTTTTTTAATAATTCCACCAAAATTGCAGGAGAATTCCAAAAACTGGGCTCATAGTTTGATTTAGAAAGTTGGAACTAAAAAATGGAGGTGTCAAAAAATTATTGGAACTGCTAGGGAGCACTGAACTGCCCAGCTGCCTGGCGGCAGGCCCAGCTCCCCCTCTTCAACACAGGAGACCCAAAAAGCGTTCGCCATTAACCCCAGCCCACAATTGATTCATAAGTAATGCAACTCAATTCAGTGTATATTGAAATGTCATTGACAAAACCAATTAATAAGCCAATGTGACTGCCAAGCATATGAGATGGCTTTACAAATAGGGCAATTGTGAGCCAACGAAAAAGTTTAGCGCTATAAAAATTTATACACTTATAAAGGACACTTAGAGCTATTTTGTGCTAAATTTTGGGGTCCCCAGCTATTATAGAACTTGAGAAATAATTTTTTAAAAACGCACCAAAACATTGAACTTTTCGCCAAAGCAGTTTGTAATTTAGGTGACCTTACATTAACAGCCATAACTCTGGCTAGAAAAGCTTTTGCGCCACAAATTGGTAATTTCGTCAAGAACAAATAGAAGTACTTTCAGTGAAAGAATTGGCTCTCTAGCTTTAAATGCGCCTGAGAAATGGTCTCCCAAATCAGGTGTATGAAAAAGGCGGCTGACACCTGGTTTCCCACCCCATGGGATCACCCCCCCCCCCCCCCATGGAGGGGTACCGGCCAACCATGGGGAAACCCCCCCCCCCCATGAAAGTTTTCTCCATGAAAGTTCCCCCCATAAAGGTTTCCCCGCCATCAAGATTTTACCTACCACAGACACCCTGCGCTAACTCGTCCCCTAGTTCATACGGCTTAGCAGTGAAACTAGGTGACAATAGGTGAAATTGTGTCTTGGGGGGGGACTAGGCGTCAAAATCGACGACTAGTTCACCCCCCCCCCAAACTTTTGACGACTAGTAAAAAACGAAGAAATGTCCTTCACGAAGAGCGATCATGCGATCATGCATTAAGCATTAATCACATTTCTCTTAAATCAAAAAAAACTGGCATCCATTTCTTTGCTCGAGGTTTGGCTAGCTAACAGGAACTAATTTCTTATCCAAATCCATATTCTTGCATTGATCAACAGCAGCGTTGAAGTCCAAACATTTATGCAGAAATTCTAGTCTACATGTTTTAAAGTTTGAAGAAAGTAGTTTTGAACGTTTTGAACTTGATTGCTAAATCTTTGTTCATTTTTGATTTCTGTATTCATTTTATGGACAAGTAATTCTCATTGTTCACACTTAAACGCCGATACTTCCGAAACGCATACTTCCGAACCAGGGAGCTATTCTTTGAGTTTTGTTTTAAAACGAACAACAAACAAAAAACAGAATACGACCAACAAGAACGTATTCTTTGAATTTGGCTAAAAACAAAGGTTTGAAAGTTGTCTATTCTTTGAGTTCTGCCTGTTCTTTGGGCATTTTTGTGTTGTTTGTTTGTTTGTTTGTTTGTTTGTACGGGCGCCCTCCTACCCCATTGATCGATGCTCAGCGTGCCATTGTTTAAAACTTTGCCCATTGATCCTCGTTGCTACATTTGCCAAGCTTCTGTTGTTCATTATTGGCTGTTCCATAATGGTTGGGCAGAAGGAATTCTTGGGCTCTTTATTGGTCAATCGACAAAAGATGGAAAGAAAATTGTGATGTGTAAGGTGAGGAAATTAGTTTTATTTGAAACATAGTTTGACGCATAGAGGATTGAAACATAGATTAACGCTGGATGATCTTGTATGCATCATTAGAAATACTTCATGGCAAGAACTGTTCAAGATTTGTTCTTGATTTTTGTGGAGTTTTTGTTGATGTTCTTTATATTGTAGCAATATGGTCATCTTGTTTGCGGCAAAAAGTCAAAAACACTACAATTTAATGTTTATAAGTCGCAGCCTAGCAGCCTTGTCTTATGGTTTATGCCTGAAAAAACGAACAAAAACCGAGGTAAGGCTGTTTGGTCTGTTCGTTGTTCGTTTTCTGTTTGTTGTTCGTTTTTTTGGAAAAAACAGTTAAAAAACGGTTTTTTGTTGTTCGTTTCTTGTTTCTAACTCAAAGAATACGATCTCATGTTTGTTGTTTGTTCGTTTGTTGTTTGGGCCCTGCTCAAAGAATAGGTTCCGTTCCAAACGGTTTCCAAACGGTTTCCAAACGGTTTTATCAGCTCAAAGAATAGGTCCCAGCTTTGATTTAACATCCCAGCTACATTGACAAAGCAGAAAACTGCAATCATTCAGACTTGAGGCCTTTGCTCGGACGCAAGGACACTGTTTCAGACAGCGAAACCTCTAATCGAGCTTCCTCTGCCTCAGAACCTTAAAAAATTTAATGAGTTTTTGCCGCTCATTTTATTCGAGAGCTTTTTTTATAGCAGGAGTCCTTTAAACAAAATGATGATAAATTTTAGAAACTAAAATATTCATCAGTTCATGTTATAATTACTTTAAGTTTTGATAGTTCAGTCATAACGAATTCTGGAAAATCATACTTTTATCACTAATAAACTCAAAAAACGGTTGAACGATTTAATAGGTTACGGTTTGTCTCTTGATGAATTCCATTATGAATTCGAATTTCCCTTTCAATTCTCGATCACTAAAAATTTCCCATATTATACGAAAAAAACGAAAAAATAAAATGCTTATCAAAATTTCCAAAATGAGCAACGATCTTTGAGGATCCAGCAGTAGCGGAGCAGGGCGAGGCTGGCCAGGCCGCAGACGGCGTGCGCGAAGGCGGCGGCGAAGGTGATGATGAAGGCGCAGACGAAGTTGTTGGCCGCCACCGGATCGCTCCTCAGCCCCAGCCCGCTCACCAGCAGTACGGTGGGCGTCAGCACCACCAGGCCTATCCCCGTCAGCCAGGAGTAGGAGAGCGCCATGACTCTGGAGAATCAGTAATTACTAGAGTTTTTGAAGCTGATGGAAAACTGGAGAGCATTCCCTGCCCATTCATTTTAGTGCCTAGATCATTTAAGCAAAAAAATTAATCAAAAAAATCAAAACTTCTCATCAAAAATTTTTAATGCCATTCAGTTTGAAAAACCCATGCTCTCAATTTTAGTCTGAAAAAAGTTAAAATAACTTTCACATTCAATGAACTCTTTCAAATTCAAATTCCATAGTTTTCCAGAAATAAAGGGAAACAAGTATATGGCGCAAAGCGCAATAGGTGACCGCGGAGCGCTTACACCTTCACATGTAGCAAAATCCATAAATTAAGGAAAATTTCAGCTGTGAGGGTGAACATTGCATCTCAAAAGGAAAAGTCTGTGGTTTCTCAACCATTTTCAAAAGTACGCACAGATTTGGAATCGTTATATACAACTTGTGAATCAAAAAACCAAAGTCTTCTGTTCAATTATCAGCCGTTCAGCTGCTACTAATTATTGATGCTATTGTCATGCATGAAAGTTTGTCACTCAAGAGGGCAAGTCTGTGGTTTCACAACCATTTTCAAAAGTAAGCACAGATTTAGAATCGCTATATACGACTTGTGAACAAAAAAAATCAAGTGTTCTGTTCAATTATCAGCCGTGCAGCTGCTTCTAATTATTGATGCTATTGTCATGTGTGAGAGTTCGTCACTCAAGAGGGCAAGTATGTGGTTTCTCAACCATTTTCAAAAGTAAGCACAGATTTGGAATTGTTATATACGACTTGTGAACAAAAAAACTCAAGTGTTCTGTTCAATTACCAGCCGTTCAGCTGCTACTAATTATTGATGCTATTGTCATGCATGAAAGTTTGTCACTCAAGAGGGCAAGTCTGTGGTTTCTCAACCATTTTCAAAAGTAAGCACAGATTTTGAATCGTTATATACAACTTGTGAACAAAAAAACTCAAGTTGTCTGTGCAATTCTAAAGATTACAGGTGCTACAGCGCAAAAACTCTATATCGCAATTTTCAAGCCTTTCTACCCAAAAAAGTAATGTTTCAAATGCTCGGAAACCGGGTCTACCCCTCCAGATCTTCCTAAAATTGCATTACCTTTCAGAAGAAAAAAAGTTTGTCCCAATCCGTTGAGAATTCGCCCGTTCCCAGCATTTCCAGAAACATATATATATATATATATATATATATATATATATATATATATATATATATACATATATCCTAGGGCGCGACAGCGCCCTAGTTATGAATGGGTGATCGAGTTTTTCCATGGTTTCCTGTCACCGAATTGATTGAAAGACTGGTAGGTTGAACCCTAGGACATATATATATCAATCGAAAGCTCACAGTCTGCTCCAGATGGCAAAATTCTTGAAATTTTGATTTAGGCCTCTGAATTTTAATAAATAACTAAAATATTAACTGAAATATATAAAAAAGGGAAACTGCGCAGATTTTTATAAACTGATGCTTAGGTTAGCTTCAATGCAAAAGGGAAACTGCGCAGATTTTTATGAACTGATGCTCAGGTTAGCTTCAATGCAATATATCTTAATTCCTAGATCTTAATTCCAAGCAATGGATTTTTCCCAATGAAGCCTTGTTCATGTGGCAAGTAAATATGTCTTCCACATGGCCAAGACCTAGACAAGACTAAAATGCTACAGCATGAGCTGCTTATGAATTGTCAATCATCAAAAAGAACTAGACAAGGTGTGACAAAATCGTGATAAATTTCGATTTAAATTATAAACCATTTTGAGTCAAAATTTTAACAGGTTCATCTACGAAATCCACTGAGCTTCATAAGCAGGCGGCAATTTTGGCACAAAGAGGACAAAAATTGGTGAATGATAGAAAATACAACTAGTGAAATAAATAAAATTGTTACATCGAAAAATTTTTTCTCAATTTTTGGTCACAATGAAATTATAAGTTTACTAAATGAGGTGTAACAAAATAAAACAAACAAAATTAAAGTTAAATTGAAATTAGCTAAAGTAAAGTTAACTTTTGCTGGCATTTGCAATATGATCAATTTTTTTATTTTCAAATCACTTTTCAAATTTTACATGTATTTTTCTGTAAGAGGCTTTTTCTGATTTAGTAAAGATCACAAATAACATCATTTAATCAAAAATTAAAGACAAAATAAAAACTAGAATCATTGAAATGACAAGTTTCCTGCCATAAATTGCCGCCTGCTTATGAAGCTCAGTGGATTTCGTAGATGAACCTGTTAAAATTTTGACTCAAAATGGTTTATAATTTAAATCGAAATTTATCACGATTTTGTCACACCTTGTCTAGTTCTTTTTGATGATTGACAATTCATAAGCAGCTCATGCTGTAGCATTTTAGTCTTGTATATATATATATATATATATATATATATATATATATAAATAAATATATATATATATATATATATTTATATTTATATATATATATATATACCTGAGGACAAAAGTTCAGTAACCTCTATAGACCGCGGAGCGGCCCTTCGGGCCGCTCCGCGGTCAAAAATGAACTTCCAGTAGGGGGCGGTGGTGAGGTGGAGTCCGATGAGGCCGGCGCAGACGTTGTAGAGGGAGACCCAGATTCCACACCCGGCTTTGCACAGAAAGGCGGCCGACTCTGCACCTTTCTCCACCTCTCTGTAGGCCAGCACTACACAGCCTGCAGATTTTTTTGGCTCGCAAGAATGCAGAATTAGAAAATTAGAAAAAATAAAAAACGAAATAGAAAATTTGAAAAAAATCCTATTTAGTGTTTCAAAATGATCCGTGTAGAGCACATGGAGCATTGACAATGGTATAGTAAAGTGCAGAAGAACGTAGTGTTAAGGAAATGCTCAGTAACAGTCCCAATACCCCGAATGAAAAGGAAGGCATAAATCTTTACAGACTTTAGAGGGCAGTAGTGGAGGGAAGATGCCAAAAGAAAAACTAAAAATCCAACCGATGCCAGCGCAGAGGCAAACGAAGGCGTAGAAAAATTGAAAATAGATGAGGCGATTGAAGTGGCCCTGCCACTTGAACACTGCCGGCTCCTCTGCCTCCGGTGTGGTCTCAACCTCGACGAAAGGCGACGGGGAGTCCCCAGTGCCGGTGGTTTCCATCGTTTTCATGGCTCAGTAAGAAATTGAGGGAGAAAATGACCTGGGCAAAACTTTGGACCTTTTATTTCATCTGGTTTGCACGATGTTATCTTTGCGCTCGAGAATGCGAAACAATTGCTGCAAGGCTCTTTGCGGATTTTGTGGAATTTGACTGAAAACAGGAAAACTAAAAAAATCTGAATATGAATGAAATTGTAAAAATATTGTCATATCTTTATCAATCATAACGATCCAAACGTAATTTATCAATATTTCATATTTTCAGTTTTGAAATTTAGCAATTAATATCGATTTCTGATTGCATCAAACGAAAATCATGTTTTAACCTCTGAACTTACGAGCAAAAACGGATGAGATATTTCTTGATGTAAACAGTTTCGCGTACGTCAAGTCTTCACATAAGGCTAGTTAGGGGGCACGCACTGTGTTTTTGCGATCGGCAAATTTTGCGTTGTTTCGTCCAAAACATCCAAACTTTGGACAATTAAATGATGGTCCAGGTTGTCCACAATGCCTGACCAACGACACAGGTCTTAGTTTTGCAATGTTTGTCGGCCAGTTTAGCCCGTGCACTAACTAGCCATATTCAAAGTCATCTTGTCCATCCTAGTGTTTGCCATGCACATCAAAACTTCGCATGCTTCAAAAGTTGGATCAGTATTGGCCGGACTTGGACTTGCCCATCGACTTGGACTTGGACTTGCCCAGCTTCCACTGCTGGGACTTCGGCACTGCCTCTTTGATCTCCGCCCTGCAGTGAATTTTTTAAGTTATTTTTTGAAATAATTTAAAAAAAAATCGAACTTGAGGGCATCGCACTGCTCCTCCAGCTCCTCCTTTTCAGCCTTCAGCTCATCAAACTGATTGCCCAAAGCCTCCAGCTGGGGCACCAGGTCCGGCTTGTATTCAGCGGCAGCTTCCATTACGTGCAGGAACATCTGCTCCATCCTGTCCCCGTCGCCCTTCAATCAGAGGCTTTTAGTGAGAATTCCATTTGATCATGTTTCGGCTAAGTATTGGTTCAGTTGGCTAAGAAATAAGATTAACAATTAAGATTAAGAAGCTAATAAATAAGCTTTTTCGAATTATGATTTACAATTGGTTATGGTTGGATGTTAAAGCTTTGCTTGGGATTGGGTGACTTATTGGTGCCTAATTGGAACAACAGACGACATCAGTTTGCTAGTGTGCGCCAGGGATGGTCAAGAAAACGATCCCGAAACCTTGCCCTTGGCCATGGGTCCTCCAGGTCCATCCGGTGCTCTTATCCCACCGCTCTACAAAACACTGCTCTTGAATCTTTCTGAAAGCTGGAAGAGAATGCCAACCTTGCCTTTCGCTTTAACCTCCTTCGCCCTGATCTCCCGCCTGACAAATTCTAATGCCTCGGGGAGCAAAAATGATTTTTGATCTAATTGAGCAATGTGCAATATTTGAATTTTGTTGATTAATTTTATAAGAAAAACATTTTTGGAAAAAAATTAATGAACAAAACTGGCATTCCAAAAGACTAATATAAATTCAATTTTTCTAAAAAATTATGTATTTTATATGTATTTTATATTTTGTTATTATTTTTGACCGCGGAGCGGCCCGAAGGGCCGCTCCGCGGTCTATAGAGGTTACTCAACTTTTGTCCTCATATATATGTATATATGTATATATGTATATATGTATATATGTATATATATATTTCTGGAAATGCTGTCCACGGGCGAATTCTCAACGGATTGGGACAAACTTTTTTTTTCCTGAAAGGTAATGCTATTTTAGGAAGATCTGGAGGGGTGGAACCGGTTTCCGAGCATTTGAAACATTACTTTTTTGGGTAGAAAGGTCAGAAAATTGCAATATACAGATTTTGCGCTGTAGCACCTGTAATCTTGAGAATTGCACAGACAACTTGAGTTTTTTTGTTCACAAGTCGTATATAACGATTCCAAATCTGTGCTTACTTTTGAAAATGGTTGAGAAACCACAGACTTGCCCTCTTGAGTGACAAACTTTCACGCATGACAATAGCATCAATAATTAGTAGCAGCTGAACGGCTGATAAATGAACAGAACACTTGAGTTTTTTTGTTCACAAGTCGTATATAACGATTCCAAATCTGTGCTTACTTTTGAAAATGGTTGAGAAACCACAGACTTGCCCTCTTGAGTGACAAACTTTCATGCATGACAATAGCATCAATAATTAGTAGCAGCTGAACGGCTTATAATTGAACAGAACACTTGAGTTTTTTTGTTCACAAGTCGTATATAACGATTCCAAATCTGGGCTTACTTTTGAAAATGGTTGAGAAACCACAGACTTGCCCTCTTGAGTGACAAACTTTCACGCATGGCAATGTCATCAATAATCAGTAACAGCTGAACGGCTAAGAATTGAACAGAGGACTTAAGTTTTTTTGTTCACAACTCATACATAGCGATTCCAAATATGTGCTTGCTTTCGAAATTGGTTGAGAAACCACAGACTTATTCTCTTGAGTGACAAACTTTCATGCACAGCAATGTCATCAATAATCGGTAACTGCTGAACGGCTAAGAATTGAACAGAGGACTTGAGTTTTTTTGTTCACAAGTCGTATATAACGATTCCAAATCTGTGCTTACTTTTGAAAATGGTTGAGAAACCACAGAATTTTCCTTTTGAGATGCAATGATCACCTTCTCAGCATAATTTTTCCTTAATTTTTGGATTTTACTACATGTGGATGTGTAAGCGCTCCGCGGTCACCTATTGCGCTTTGCGCCATATACTTGTCTATTTTCTATTTTATAATTTATTTATAAAATTCTGATTTTGATAAAAATTAAATTTATCTAAAATTTTATTCATATTCACTCCAACAAGGTGTTCTCGGCTGTTGCCAAGATGCGCGGCCTCACCTCAAGACAACAACTAGATGAAAATTCATGGCAAAATTCAACCGATCTCAATGAAAAACCATGAATTATACATGTTCAAATTTTTGAAACATCAAGATTTTCTGTTTTTGACTATTAATCGAGTAATACTAAAAATTTCAAATATTTCTCTCGCCAGCTTCAAGATATTACTATCCCGGACGTACATACCAAAAATCAGCTAATTTCATTGAAAAACCAAAGACTTATGCATGTTCAAATTTTCGAAACATCAAGATTTTGGGTTTTTGACAATAAATCGATAAATAACAAATATTCCGAAAATTCCTTTGGCCAGCTTCAAGATATTACTTTGCCGGACGTACCTGCAAAAATTCAGCAAATTTCATTGAAAAACCAGTGATTTATGATTTTTCGTATTTTGAAACATCAAAAAATTGAGTTTTGGGCGAAATTCAAAAAATTACGCCAAGCGCCAAAAATGGTCCCGAGGCACCGCCTAGGCGGACCTTCATGCAAAAAATCAGCCAATTTCGTTGAAAAACCGCGGAGTACGGGCATGGCACACACACATATATATATATTGGGCTGGCGCGAGGGAGCGAAGCGAACCGTCAGCGCCCAGCCCCTCTTTTCGACCTAGGTGTACGTTTTTGGGGTTATTGCTAGATCTTAATTTTGATAAGGCTCTAGCTCGTCACAGGGAGCTTCAATCTTTCTAATTCTTTTTGCATTGGAAAGAGCATCATCAAATTGACCAAAACTCGCGAGAAATTGCTGAAAAGTTGCAGAATTGTAGTAAAATTTGTAAAAAACCATTTGTCCGAACTCCTCCTCCTCCTTCTCCTTCTCCTTCTTCTTCTTCTTCTTCTCCGCATCTATTCAATGGACGATAGTAGGTATTCATTTCTTCCCCCACTCATCCCCCCGGGTCCTTGGACCTCATGTATTGACTTTTATTCATAAGTCTTCAGTTAAACAACAACGCATATGCACCAGTGGCGTAGTGGTCTAAGTGAATGAATGGCTGGTTGAATCCGGGAGGTTCAAATCCTTCTTAGGCAATCATTTTATTTTGGAAATTTTAAGTTGAGAAAACCACTGGTACCATCGACAGGTCAAAATTATTAGATCTCTTTTTTCCCAAAATCGATTGCCCTAAGTATAAATCATGAAAATTTCATAAAAATATGTTAGTTTGCCAATAAATTTTTATTGTATTTTTGATTTTCGAATCTTTTCTCTTTGTTATATTTTTTAAATAATTTTGTTTTTTATTTATTTTTAATTTTTATCCAATAATATCTTAATATATTTTCGATTCTTTTATGTTTGTTATATTTTTAATGAGTTTATTTTTTTTTCATATGTTATAAAATAATATAAATTTGTATTTATACATTTTACACTATATTAAAAGTGGAAGAAATAACTGGTGCCATCGGCAAGCCAAATGTGGGTCTCTTTTTCTCCAAATTTTGTAATTGCCTCGAGCAAAAAGACAAGGGAAATTTATCTACTACTTGTGGAATCTGCTGCGTCATCTGCATTTTGTTTTTGGGCGCGCATGGAAAGAGACACTGAACTGCGCGCCAAAAACAAAATGCAACTGTCCAAGCAGCAGATTCCACAAGTAGTAGATAAATTTCCTTGTCTTTTTGCTCGAGGCAATTACAAAATTTGGAGAAAAGAGACCCACATTTGGCTTGCCGATGGCACCAGTTATATATATATATATGCGGACAGACGGACGCAAAAATGGGGTAACTGCTTAAGCTGGCCTTGGCCGCCCGCCGCTTCGGGCAGGGCGCCAGAGCTCCTCCGGCCTCCGGGCACGGGTGCTACGGCCCCTACGCTTCGCCTAGCATGCTTCGCATGCCAGGCTACGCTCCGGGGCCTCCGCACCCATGCCCTCCGGCCTACGGAGCTCTGACTGCCCTGCCCTTCGCGGCAGGCGGCCTGCGGCCGCGCAAAAATTTGTCAAATAATAAGGTCTTACGTGGCCTGACCGTACTGGCTGATGAGCTCCTGTCGTTTGGCTTTCTGCTCAGCCTCGGGAAGGTTGTGGACTTCCTTGAACTGAGCCTCCAGCTCCTTCAGCTTGGCCTTTTCTTCGGCGGTGCCATAAGCCTCCGCCTTTTCTAGCGCTATCGCGAAGCGGAGGTCCGACATCTGGTTCTGTAGCCATTTTTGCACTCTCAAGCTTTGCACAAACACTTGGCCGTTTTGGCTTGTCTCATGGGCAAGCTCATCTTTTGCATTTTGGATTTGGCTCTATTGATGAATTTTAAAATGGACTCAGAATGATGTTTTAGAGTTTTGCTGCTCCAACTAAGGCGAAATAGAAAATTTGAAAAACCCGTAAACTAAAATAGTGCACTATATCGAACCTTGATATCCCGAACCAAGTCCTGGTTCCCGCTCTGCATGGCTTGCTGCAACCAACCAACGCTTTTGACTGGCTGCTCGCGGAGTTCAAAAAATTAAGAAATAAAAAATAAATCCCCTCACCCTCAGCTCCATCGCCAGCTCGCGAATGGAGGGCGCAGCAGCTGCGACAGCCACTAGGCAGGCCAGGCTCAGTAGATGCATGGTTGGTGCTGATCCTTCGCTTCTGAGGACGGTGGAGGGGAGGGGTTGGATTTAAAGGTATGGCTGAGCCGGAAGTGGGATAATGACATTCAGTTTGCACAAAGACGACCGGAAGGAGGCTCTTTATGCATCTTCAATGGGGCTGTGACTGCTGATTTTCATTATATTCCAAGGGGTGGTGTAGGATGTGCGAGAATTGATGAAAGAAGAAGATGTTGAAGGAAGGCAGATAGTAAAGGGCACTTTGCCCACTACTCTTGCAACATAGAGAAATATATTTATCGCTTTCTGCCATTTTGAGCCACTTGTGAGCAAAATAAGTTTTTACAGATTCTATGGAAGTTTGCATGCGGAACTTGCGAGAAGGAAGCATAAAGTTTGTCATAAGCAATGCTAAACTACTGCAGGAACTTTATTTTCCAGTCAACTGTATGGCATTTTCCGAGGTATTTCTTTGCATATATTTTTGTTATCAAAAAACTTCGACAGGGAATTTAAGGCGTATTTTTTGGTTGTGAATTGAAAGGTTGCACGTGCTAACATATGAAATACGGCTGGTGGCTAAAAATGTTAATATTTCAAATCAATCAGTTATTTTCATGAAATACCGGACAAGCAGCAAATACAATTCACTCCAGTGCATTGGCTTAATTGCTTAAATGATGGTCTTGTTCACAACAAAAATAATGGAAGGATCGGCCTAAAAACATTGCTTTTTGACCGCGGAGCGGCCCGAAGGGGCCGCTTTGCGGTCTATAGAGGTTACTAAACTTTTGTCCTCATATATATATATATATATATATATATATATATATATATATATATATATATATATATATATATATATATATATATATATATATATATATATATATATATAAATATATATATATATATATACCGGGGGGGTTCGAAGTCTTCGGACACCCTAAGACCAATTTTTGAAAATTAATTTCTCCAATTACTTGAAAGCTAGAGAGCTGATTTTTTCACACAATGTTCCCTAAACCTTGCTTAGTATATGCATAAATTGGCTTCTCATGTTTTTGCAGAGAACAGGAGAAATGACAATATTTGTGAGGTCGTTAAAAAAGTAGAACTGCCCCTCCATAAAATTTTATTACCTCA
Source organism: Ptycholaimellus sp. GST1_10 (assembly GCA_030248095.1). NCBI lineage: Eukaryota > Metazoa > Nematoda > Chromadorea > Chromadorida > Chromadoridae > Ptycholaimellus > Ptycholaimellus sp. GST1_10. Next base: position 15,767 of record JASANA010004305.1, read on the forward strand.
TTTTGAGGCTTCATTGCTCAGCCCCAGCTAAAGTTTTGGAGCTCAAAATTTACCACAATTAAGGTCTAAGGTTCATCAACATTAACGTAAAATTTTAGACCTCCAGGTTTTTTTTAATGTTGAGAAATTGCATCCAATGTACACTATACACTTCTCCCGTCCCTATGGTTAATAGCCTCCACAACAGGACAGTTTTATTTTTGAATGGCCTCACGAAAATTGTAATTTCTCCAGTTCTATGCAACAAAATGAAAAGCCAATTTATGCATATACTAAGCAAGGTTTAGTGAACATTGTGTGAAAAAATCAGCTCTCTACCTTTCAAGGAACTAGAGAAATAAATTTTCAAAAATTTATCTTAGGGTGTCCGAAGACTTCGTACCCCCCCCGGTATGTATATATATATATCTGGAAATGCTGTACACGGGCGAATTCTCAACGGATTTGGACAAACTTTTTTTTTCCTGAAAGGTAATAATGTTTTAGGAAGATATCGCCGGTAGGAAGCGGTCCCCGAGCATTTGAAACAATAGCATCAATAATTAGTAGCAGCTGAACAGCTGATAATTGAACAGATCACTTGAGTTTTTTGTTCACAAGTCGTATATAACGATTCCAAATCTGTGCTTACTTTTGAAAATGGTTGAGAAACCACAGACTTGCCCTCTTGAGTGCCAAACTTTCACACATGACAATAGCATCAATAATTAGTAGCAGCTGAACGGCTGATAATTGAACAGAACACTTGAGTTTTTTTGTTCACAAGTCTTATATAACGATTCCAAATCTGTGCTTACTTTTGAAAATGGTTGAGAAACCACAGACTTGCCCTCTTCAGTGACTAACTTTCATGCATGGCAATAGCATCAATAATCAGTAACAGCTGAACGGCTAAGAATTGAACAGAGGACTTGAGTTTTTTTGTTCACAAGTCATATATAACGACTCCAAATCTGTGCTTACTTTCGAAAATGGTTGAGAAACCACAGAACTAAGCGCTCCGCGGTCACCTATTGCGCTTTGCGCCATATACTTGTTCAAAAAGAAAGAGTTGACAATTCTTGACAAATTTAGAAAAAATGGATACACCGTTAAAAAGACTTAAGGCACTGAGAAGAGAAGAAGAAGAGCAAAAGCCTACAACACCTGGTATTCCCAGGCGGTCCCCCATCCAAGTACTAACCAGGCCCAACGTTGCTTAACTTCGCAGATAGGACGGGATGTGGTGCTTTCAACGTGGTATGGTCGTAGGCATCCTTCTAACCCCCCAAACTTTTTCTAAACACATCACACTGTAGGTATGCACTAATGATCCACACAGGTTATAATAGCCTTCGCGAGTTGCGCAATTTCCGTTCCCTCTACCTGTTTGCCTCCGGCTGCAACATTTATTCTTGATAGTTTTCTAATCCACATAAAATCAGCTCTGGCTCCTCTGCAAATTGCGAGAAAATCTTTCGCCTTTTACTAAAGATTTCCGTTCAGAGGAGCTGTTATGAGTACTTACACACTTTTTGAAAGCCTTGGCTTCTGTCAAGGCTCAAATTTCAGATTTGATACAGCAAAAAGTTTTGGGTAGTATCTTGGGACACGACAGAAATTTTGACTTCGTAAACTTGTAAGAAGCTTTGCTTTTGCTCTTGGTTCATGCTAACCTAAGGTGAATTAAAAGTGAAGTTAAGTGAAGAAAGATCAGACAGTGTAGATTTCACCAATCGCAATATAGTTCAATGGAGAATAACTGTAGGAGTGCTTGAACTCCTTCTGGACCTCAGCCAAAGGCTCACTCTCCAGTATCAGTAACTTAGAATAAGGCTGACGATAAAAGTAATGGGCTTTTAGGGGATTGTGGTAAACTTTTCTCGAAGGACAGAGCATATTGAGGAAATATAAGAGACTGGACAACCACTTTATAGAATTGGTTTTCAATAAGAGAAACTGTCAAATTATCTTTTTGAAGATATATTTGTTCAGGCAAGTAAAAATCAATTTTGTATTTTTTTACGTCTTTGAGATGGGCTAGGATGCACGTTGCCCTAAGCAATTTCCAAAGTGGAAAAGGAGAGCTCGTTCTTTTCTACTCGTGGCCGCACCAAATTCAATCCAAAATAAGGCTGGTTGAAGAGTTTATTGCTTAAGATCGGGCACATATTGCACTTGGTTTTCTTATCGAAGGCGTATTTACTGATTTCTTTGTTAGTTACTGATTTTCCCTCAATAATTGCGACAGCAAAATATTGATAATTTTGTCTTCAACAGGGTCAAAGTTTGTGGCTTGAATTTAATTTTTCCAGCCTTTGATCTGCAATGTTTTGACCGAGTGCAAAAGTTTCCAAGCCAAAAATTTATAAACTCAAAATCAGTCTCCATTAGTCCAACTAGTTTCACTGGAAGTTAGGCTGAGAACAAATTGCTTTAACAAAACCAATAAGCGACAGGATAGCAGTCTATGGCTATTTTAGAAATATTCATCGTCAGCGTTTCCTTATTCAGCAGTTTTAAACTTTGAAATCTATGCCATATGAAAATTATGAATTCTATGGTATTAGGCTGAATTCTGCTCCAGCGCTTTGGAGTCATTTGAAATTCCTAAAAAAACTTTTTGTGGTTTTTTTATTTACGCGCCTGTCAGTTGGCTTTCTCGGTCCATTAGAGACCTTCTCAACTTTGCCTTTTCCCCTCTCGACTTTTTCTGCTATTTCTTATCCCCACGAAGGAGCCCGCATCTCGGATATTCACCCAGCTTCCATTTTCGGCTCCACAGAAAAAAGTCCTCACTTTTAATGAACTCATATTTTGTGGACGGCAGTTTCTAATTTCTAATTTTTCCTGATTAATAACTAGAAACCTTAAATCTTATCGATTTAAAAATACAGCCAAACATAAATCCATGCTCCCTTTTAATTGGCCAGATTTTGCATTTTGACGAGGCTACACATCTCTTGGCAACAGCCGCGAACACCTTGTTAGCCAAAATTGTCACGAGTTGGCAGTGGAGGCAATCACTACACGTTGATTGCGGCATTCAAACTTCGGCTGACTATATTTAGCTTTTGCTAAAATTAATTTGTAAACCAACGGCCAAATTTGACCTAAAATTGTGATTTTTCTGGGCAGAAAGACATTATTTCTTGCTATGCCACTCAGTTGTTTGGATCTGCTACGCAACAAGCCACCGACAGATGAATCGACCAAAAAAGTGCTACAACCTTTTCCATTACTGAAACATCAAAATGCTAAATAGCAGGTGCTGGACATCTGGAGTCGCTACATCGAGAATAGCCCGGGCTTTTTCGAGCATGTGATCCTGATGGTGTGCAAGCGCTCCCGCGAAATCGCCGCCTCCCTCTGCCTTCAGGATCCGGACAATCTCAGTCCGGGGCAGCAGGAATTTCTTCGCTCTTTTGCTGAGAAGGTTGGCGTCGAATTTTTTTTGCCTTGTGAAATAATAGACAAACTGGTTAATGCTTTTCAACACTGCTTCAAAGGTAATGCAACGCTGAAATTATGGAGTTATTAGTTAAAAGATATAAAAAATAAAAAAAAATTTCGCCTAAAAAAAATTAAGTACACCAGCGATGTCCTGTTTCATTATTTCTCTGTTCAATTTTGACACCCAATGACTACAAATTCCAAAAAAAATCATGAAAACTAAAAGTATAATTTCTTGAAATTTCCAAACTCCGAAACCTTTTCTTAAAATATCCATCTTTCAAAAAAATCTCAAAATTCTTCAAAAACCACCAGATGCACTCTTATCTGGCGCAAACGCTGGCGCTGCCGGAATCGGAGCAGGCGGCTGCTGCCCGCAGCCTAGGCGAACGCCATGTGCACATTGTCCCGGATCGCAAATTCAAGGCCAGCCCTCAGGCTAATTTATTTTTTGAAAATTTCTAAAAAATTAAGTCAATCGACAGACAATCTACTGGGACGTGTACGCGATGGTGATCTCACAGGCGCTAGAGCAGCTCAATCCTCCGCCGGCGCCCCTGGAGATATTTGCCTGGCAGCGTTTCTTCACCGCTCACATCAACCACATGCGAGAGGTGCTTATTTGAGTTTTTTGAAGTTTGTATTTTTTGCTGCAAAATTTGCAATGTTATTTTGATAAGAAGGGAGAATTTAGTTTGTGAATTGCGATATGCTGACCGGATGAGCTTTCGCCTGTGCCATAGCAGCTGGAGATTGTTCGCTAACTTCGTTGGGCTTTTTGTTTTTCGCTAGCTTCGCTAACTTTTTTGTCACATTTTCCGGAAAAGCAAAGCTAAGAGTTCCAAGAGCTCTAAATTCGAATAAAGGATGTAGGATATGGGATGGGAGCATCTAATGAACCTTTTCCACGCATTGACTTACAAAATGTTTCGACCCGTAGCACATGGCGTATTGACTGGAATGTGTGTGGTTTCCTTTATGACTGCCTGATTTAATGAATTTTAATTTCCTTTATTTGGTGTCCAATATCAGCCTTGGCGGTAGCCATTGGTGCTCGTTTGAAATTAATAAAAAAAAATTGCGATTTTGATTTACAGGGTATTGAGGCGGATGGGAATTGCAGGGCTATGAGGCAGAGGATCGAAAGAACGGCTTGCGCAGGAAAAGCACACAGGTGGACCAGGCCTGAAGGCACCAAGAATATCAAACACTCAATCCTTCTATCCTATTGCCTAGTCTGTCCGTCCGTGTTCACCTTCGCCCCAACGTTATTTGTCAATTGTTCACTTCTAGGAAAACTTAGGCTGATACATACTTGAGCAGGTTGTGCATAAAGGCAAATCCGCAAAGGCCTGCTGAAGCTTAGCACTGTATCGCAAAAAGAGTGTGCCCTTTATCAACGTAACTGTAGCGACCGAAAAATCCAGCAACATATTGGCGCTAAGCAAGGCTTATGAGCATCCACTTGGTATCTTGCACAGGGAGTAAACTCCATTGGCTGCCCAAGAGTTGTCGGTGAGGTCACACGCACCATCGTCGAAACCCGTCCACTGCTTGGTCTCTGTCCAGAACTTGTGATAGAGACAAGAGCCACTTCCATTCGGCTCCCCCGTCTCCGTGTGCCAGTTGAATGTCACGCCTATGCTAAGAGTGCTAAAGCAAACTAAGGTGCCTAGGAACTAATTTGTGCCATCCAGGAATTGCCATCCCAGCAACCTCATTCACAACCTTCCCACCCCGTCTGCATCTGGTGCCTCCCAGCCCTGCCAGTAGAGGGCGGATATAGAGTTTTGTTTCGGGGGGGGGGGGGGTGGGGGAGGGAATTGGGTTCAAAATCGTTTGCTCAATAACTGCGTAACAAAGAGAACCTTTTTTTGACTTCTACTTGAGGGGAGCAAATTTCCCCCTTCCTGGTAATTGGGGGGGGGGGGGGGGGGGAATCCCACCATCCCCCCCCCCTGATCCGCCTTGGCTCCCAGTCCTGCAAGCAAATGTTCAAGCTGGACGCGGAGGTGAGCGGGATGATACGTCGGCTGGAGGCGTCTGGGGCGCTGAATGGGACGCTTTTCGCGCTGCTCGGGGACCACGGCGCTCGCGTGGGCGGCCATGTGAAAAGCCTGCTCGGCAGGTGGCCTATCTTCACCACCTAAGGGGCGTCCCCAATCCACCCTACTGGCACCCTCCCTATCCACCCTATTCTTATCTTCTCCCCAGAGGGCTCCTCTATCCACCCTGAGGAGAGAGGGGCATTGGAGGCTGGAAGAGCGGCTGCCCTTGCTGGCCATCCATCTGCCGCCCTGGTTCCGCGCTGCCCACCCAGAGCTCCTGCGCCGCCTGCGCATCAACCGACACCGCCTCACCTCCAACTTCGACTTCCACCAGCTGCTCAGGGACGTGGCCGACGGGCGCTTCCAGCCCGCCGCAGCCCCCGCCTATCCCCAGCTACGCGGCATCAGTCTATTCCAGGCTCTTTCCCCCACCTCCCTATTACAGAATAGGACGCAAGGCCTTGGCAGGCGATCGGACTAATGTAAAGTGAGGTACAGCACATTTCCACGAAGGAACAGTACGGGTTTACAAAAGAACAGTACGGATCTACAAAGGAACAGTACGGGTCTACAAAGGAACCGTAGGAATCTACAAAGGATCCTGAGGTTCCTTTGTAGATCCATACTGTTCCTTTACTGACGCTCCATTTCCTTGGGAAATCTTACTGTACCTTACTTTACATTGACCCCAGGAGATCCCAGACCAGAGAAGCTGTGCAGAGGCGGGGATCCCTTGGCAGTACTGCACCTGTCTCCAGCCCTACAACTACAGCCGGGGGCTGGGGGAGGCGGAGTTGCGGCGGAATGTAAGCGGCCTTTTGGGCCAACTGATGACTGGGAGCGAGTGCGGCCGGAGAGTGGGCAACCAGAGTGCTCTGCAGCTAGGAAGGCTGGACATTCTGAGCCCTTCGGCGGCCGTCCGCGTCGGCCTCATCTACAAACGGATCCAGTCTCATTGAAGGCTCTCCAGGTATGATTCCTCTCTTGCACCCCCTCCACCCCTTTTTTCATCCCCTCCAGAGCACTCCCGGACTACTTTTGGGACCACCAAAAATTTCCTTTTGAAATTTTTTTGGAGGCTTATCTTGGCCGTAGCGACAGATAGGGAGCTACTCGGCTACCGCCATAAGTCGTATGCGACCAAGGACTGACAATAGTACCAGGAGTAGGGCGTAGCCGGCGCAATAACTTCAGAAAAACCCCCGGGAGTGTTCTGAACTTTCGGAAATGTCCGGGAGTGTCCTGGAGGGGATGTAAAGAGGGGTGGAGGGGGTGCAAAGAGGGAATCATACCTGGAGAGCCTTCAACTCAGCTTCATTGCCGTAGATGAGGCCGACGCGGACGGCCGCCGAAGGGCTCAGAATGTCCAGCCTTCCTAGCTGCAGAGCACTCTGGTTGCCCACTCTCCGGCCGCACTCGCTCCCAGTCATCAGTTGGCCCGGAAGAGAGCAGCTGCCTCCGGCCGCAACTGCCCGCCTCCCCCGGCCCCAGGCTGTAGTTTCTAGGGCTCAGAGACAGGTCCCGCGTGCTGCCCAAGGGATCCCCGCCTCTGCACAGCTTCTCTGGTCTGGGATCTCCTGGGGTCAATGTAAAGTAAGGTACAGTACATTTCCACGAAGGAACACGGGTCTACAAAGGAACAGTATGGATCTACAAAGGAACCTCAGGATCCTTTGTAGATTCCTACGGTTCCTTTGTAGACCCGTACTGTTCCTTTGTTAGATACAGTACTGTTCTTTTGTAAACCCGTTACTGTTTCCCTTCGTGGAAATGTGCTGTACCCTCGCTTTACATTAGTTCAATATGCGCTGCCAAGGCTTTGCGTCCTATTCTGTAATAGGGAGGGTGGGGGAAAGAGCCTGAGAATCAGACTTCGATGCACGCGTAGCTGGGGGATAGGCGGGGGCTGCGGCAGCGGCTGGAAGCGCCCAGTCAGCCGCGCTGCCCTGAGCAGCTGGTGGAAGTCGAAGTTGGGAGGTGAGGCGGTGTAGGGTTGAGGCGCGGGCGGCCGGCCGCTCCTCGGTGGGCGGCGCCGGACCAGGCGGGCAGATCAATGGCCAGCAAGGGCAGCCGCTCTTTCAGGCCTCCGATGCCCCTCTCTCCTCAGGGTGGATCAGAGGAGCCCTCTGGGGAGAGGGGGTCGGGGATCAGGGGTGCGAATGCAGGGGAGGTGCCGGTAGGGTGGAATTGGGGACGAACCCTTGGGCGTGAAGAGGAGTACGGCCCCCTGCCAAGCAGCTCCGCATCGGCCGCCGCGCGAGCGCCGTGGTCCCCGAGCCGCGCGAAAGCGACCCGTTCGGCGCCCCCAGGTGCCTCCAGCCGACGTATCATCCCGCTCACCTCCGCGTCCAGCTTGGACGTTGCTTTGCAGGAACTGGGAGCAAGGGGCGGGATTAGGGGGGGGGGGGGGGTGGTGGAGTCTCCGCCCCCCCCCCCCCCGATTTCCGGGAAGGGGGAAGTCTTGCTCCTCAAGTGCAAAAGTCAAAAAAAGGTTCTCTTTTTACGCAGTTATTGAGCAAACAGCGTTTGAACCCAATCCCCTCCCCACCCCCCCCCCCCCGGAAACAAAACTCTGCTGCCGTGGGGTGCCAAGGCCCAGGACGGGTGGGGAAGTTGTGAATGAGGTTATGAGTCACACTTCCTGGATGGGCCGCCGAGTAGTTCCTAGGCACGTTGCCGTTGTTCGCGCTCTTAGGCATAGGCGTGACGTCAACTGGCACACGGACGGGGGAGCCGAATGGAAGTGGCTCTTGTCTTATCACCAGTTCTGGACAGAGACCAAGCAGTGGGCGCGCTTTTCAGACGATGTACATGTGAGCGCCCGATCTTGGGCAGCCCGGATGGAGTTTACTCCTGCCTGTGTGCCCATGGATGCTCATAAGCCTTGCTTAGCGCCAATATGTTGGTCAATTTTTCGCTACAGTTACGTTAGAGGGCACGCTCTTTTTGCGATACAGTGCTAAGCTTCAGCAGGCCCCTGCGGGGGAATTCCTTATGCACAACCCTGCTACGATGCCTCGGCCTAAGTTGAACAATTGACAAACGTTGGGGCGAAGGTGAACGCGGACGGGAACTCGGCAATAGTGAGAAGGATCAGTGTTTGGCGTCTTCGTCCCTCGGCCTGGCCTGTGTGCGCGAGCATCTTCGATACCCTCTCATGGCCCTCCGGTCCAGCAAT
>JASANA010004306.1:0-10527 GCA_030248095.1 Ptycholaimellus sp. GST1_10
GACTTCTAACTCGAACCTTCGATTTTTCGCAAGTGGAATACCCCCTCTCTAACCTCTCACAATCCGCCTCTTCAAAAGTAAGCACAGATTTGGAATCGTTATATACGACTTGTGAACAAAAAAACTTAAGTGTTCTGTTCAATTATCAGCCGTTCAGCTGCTACTAATTATTGATGCTATTGTCATGCACGAAAGTTTGTCACTCAAGAGGGAAAGTCTGTGGTTTCTCAACCATTTTCAAAAGTAAGCACAGATTTGGAATCGTTATATACAACTTGTGAACAAAAAAACTCAAGTGTTCTGTTCAATTGTCAGCCGTTCAGCTGCTACTAATTATTGATGCTATTTTCATGCATGAAAGTTTGTCACTCTAAGAGGGAAAGTCTTGCGGTTTCTCAACCATTTTCAAAAGTAAGCACAGATTTGGAATAGTTATATACGACTTGTGAACAAAAAAACTCAAGTTGTCTGTGCAATTCTCAAGATTACAGGAGCTACAGCGGAAAAACTGTATATTGTGATTTTCAAGTCTTTCTACCCAAAAAAGTAATGTTTCAATTGCTCAAAAACCGGGTCTACCCCTCCAGATCTTCCTAAAATAGCATTACCTTTCAGGAAAAAAAAAGTTTGTCCAAATCCGTTGAGAATTCGCCCGTTCCCAGCATTTCCAGACATATATACATATATACATATATACATACATATATATGAGGACAAAAGTTCAGTAACCTCTATAGACCGCGGAGCGGCCCTTTGGGCCGCGCCGCGGTCAAAAACAGCTATTTTAAGAGAAGTTCTTCAAGACATGGAATACGAAGAAAACCAACTGATCCTTTACAGAGAAGTCTACAATGAAATTGTGGGCCAGAAACGTCTTGGAGATGAAACCGTTGGACAACAGTTCCAGAGACAACAAACTCTACTGAAGCAACTGCGAGGGAAACAAGAAGGAGAAAGCAATGCTGAGTTTAAAAAACGTCTAGAGTACCTGTTTCTATTGGAGAAGGAGCGAAGAGAAACTTTTGAAAATGATCCTGTAGAAGAAGGAGGGGAAGTAGAAGAATGTGACCCAGAAATAGAGATGGAAAGTGAAGAAGACAGTGAGGAAAATGACAACTTTGACCGCCTCCGTGGACTAATGTTCTTGAGACGTGATACAGATAGGCACAAAAAACAACGGCTAGAAATGGAGAAAGCAAAAAGGTTGAGTGGTCCACTTTCACAAGCTGAATCAAAAATTGAACGACAACTACGAGTACAAAATCTGGTGAAACGGATGCATATAGTCTACCACAGTATGCAATACTCTTCATGCATAGTTTGCCGGGAAAGGAAGAGGAGAGGTTATGCTGACACACTAAAAGATGGAGAGTTGCAAATGTTCAATGAAGGTGTTCTTGGGAAATACAGAGAAGTCAACCAGAAAATGAAGAAGATGGTGCAAAAAGGAAATAAAAAAGGAGGCAAACCTAAACATGGTAATCAGGAAGAACGACAGTTACAACTACAAGAGCCACAGCAACAACACCAACTGCAAGCATATCATGAACTGGAGGAATTTCAACAACAACATCAGCTGGAGGAGCTGGGTGAGCTGAGGGAATTACAACAACAACTCTTACAACAACCAATGCAACTACACCAACTGGTAGAATTAAAGGGACAACAATCTAACCAACAACAACTTCCCAATTTTTATGAAGTGGCCATATTAACCTTGGAAAAAGAACTTCAGAAGCTTCGCAAAGAAAGCTTACAACCACGATATATATGCAAGTATTGCCACGGGAAACTGAGATCGGGCGCAGTACCACCAAAGGCATTTTTCAACAACATGGAACTGGATATTGTGCCACCCGAACTTGCTGAGATTAATGACATGGAGGAATCCTTGATTGCAAGGCAATGTTGTTTCATGAGAATTTTAAAATTGCCAGCAGGAGGACAACGAAAGATGCAAGGAAAATCGGTATTTGTTCCACTGGATACATCATCTGTGCTTGATGGTCTACAGTTGCCTCGTAATCTTGATTCAGCAAAAGTTGTGCCTGTTATTATGAAACGGTCAAAGACTGTACCCTGCGGGATCTATAAAAGGCGGAATGTGAATTGTGACAACCTTTGGAGAGCTCTTCAATATTTGGTGGTCAAGAATCCCAAATGACATGATGTAACCACAAATGCAAGCTGGGCAGAAGAGTTTTCAAAGCAGGATGCCACTGTGGCAAATGCTCTTTTGGAAGGAAACAAAGAAGCTGGAAAACAGGGAATTGCACCCCCAAGAAACAATTTGTTCCCTTCTACCTCCATTTCGCAATCATTGTCGGGATCGGGATTAGCATCTCAACAATCACAACGGAGCAAACACAGTGCCAGTGGAACATCTGAAAGTCAGCAGAGCTTACCATCTGTTGCTGATTCGGACTACATTGGAGCACCTCAGAATGTTGAAGAAGATGTATTGGTCATGACCACTGCTGGAGAAGAGAGACTCGAAGCTGGACTGCAAGAAATTGAAGAAATCCGCAAAAAGTGTCCAAACAAAATTGTAGCTAAAGTAATGTCAATCGGAAATAACAACAAACCCGGAGCAAGAAGTGAAGTGGGCAATGAACTAAATGTTGCTATGCACATGGAAGACAACGCTGGGCTATGTGACGAGCTAGATGGAGCTGAAGATATGGTTCTGGATAATGCGGCAACTGTAAATAATACTACAAGCAATGGAAAGTTAAGAGATGTAATCACAGTTGCACCAGGATCTGAAAATAAACCTGTCCCTGTTTTTAAAAACAAAGATAGTGACTTACTCTGTTATCCTACCCTACATCCACTGGGAAGTGGGAATTAATGGTGTTGATTCAAAACGTCCAATACCAATCAACGAAGTTCAGTACTTTGCAAACCGGATGAATCATTTTGATTCAAGGTTCCAACGACATCTCGAGTGGCCATTTTATGCAGTTACCAACTATACGTTATCTCGACTTTATGGTCAAGTGTCAATGCAACTGAACAAATTGGAAGCTAAAAAACGAAAAGGGAGAGAAGTGACTGCAGAGGACTTGTTGGACGACCAACAAAAGGCTGACCTTATTGCAAATGATTTTGCCTTCAACTTCATGCGAGATGTCCGAGGAACACCAGCTTATTGGGAAAAGGTATGCACCTGTTTTATGTTCTATAATTTTGTGTTTTTCTTTTAGTTTCATAAAGACCTTCGCGCCATGGTTCGTCAATTGGGTGTGGCCACATGGTTTTTCACAGTATCCAGGTAATATTATATTAGCCTTAGGCTTAGGCTAATCTTCATTATGCAAAATAACGTAATTGAAAATTTATGGTCTAATCTTGAATTTTCCAAACAAACTATATTTCAGCAATGAAAAGGAATGGGAAGGAACACTACGACCTATGCTTGAAGCTGAACTTGATCAGACTATAACACCAGAAATATTAAATCAATTAACTGATGACCAAGTGTAAGTTGTTTTCATTGCATAATATTGCTGCCTAATGAAATCAAATGTCTTGTTCAGGAATGATCTTGTGCGGAGATATCCTGCTATAGCCTCTGCTAGCTTCTATTTCATGTTATATTAAATTAAATATATGTAAATGTTTAAACCAATGTTTTTAGGGTTCGTCAACTAAAAAAGTACATTTTAGACTCTCAGGAGAGACCACTTGGAGAGATCATTGACTCAGCAATTAGGTTATTTTAACTCTTGTTTGGATCAATAATGAATACAGGGAAAGTTTCAGGTTTGAAGTGCAAGGAAGAGGCTCTATTCATGCTCATATGCTGCTTTGGGTTAAAGGAGCTCCAGTCATTGGTGAAAACTCTGATGAGGAAATTACTGCATTTATTGATAAACACATAAGTGCAAAGCTGCTATCAGAAGAAAATGAACCGGAGAACCATAAGCTTGTAAAACGACTTGAAGTACACCAACATCGAAAAACGTGCCAGAGAAAGAAAGTGTCAAAAAAGCTCTGCGAAAGCATTGCGAAATAGCTCTGAAGGAGACCCTGAAGAAAACCACCGTCTGGCAAAAGAAATTTTAGCTGATGCAAGATGCCGATTCAACTTTCCATTTGAACCATGCGAAAAAACAACACTCCAGTACCATCATGTTCTTGATCCTGCTGATCCATAAAAAAAACACTTATTGATCCTCGGGAATTTTGGAAACGAAATGAAAGGGAATACCGACAGTCTGTACATGGAACGAAGGAATTCGTGGACAGCTTTATAGCCAGCAAAAAGCGCAAATTTTTTCAATCAGTGAAGGTAACTGTGAATTATTCTCGAGGAATAACTGATGGTTTTGTGAACACCTACAATGAAGATTTGTTACAAATTCTACGTTGCAACTTGGACCTCCAATTCGTAACAAACCTACATGCACTTGTTGGATACATGACGGGATATGTGGCAAAGCCTGAGCGCGAATTAATGGAAGAACTCAAGACTCATCAGAAAAGTTTACCTCTTAGTATGTCTGCGGCTGAAAAACTTCGCTCTGTCTGTTCTCATTTCCTGCAACACCGGTGTATTGGGGCCCAAGAAGCTAATGTAATTATCCAAGGATTACCATTGCGATTGATGAGCAGAATATGCAAATTTATACCAATTGGACCTTCAGATGAGCACTGGAAGCTCATTAAGCATGCAAAAGAACTGGAAAAAGATCCAAACAGTACAGACGTTTGTGTTGATGGCTTATATGAGCATTACCAGCATCGGAAGATTGAGAATCCATATGTCAAGCAAATCTCACTTATAGCATTTACTGCCTGGTTTAATGCAATAACTGGTGTTTGACAGCTGTTGAAAAATCCAAACTACATGGAAGAAGAAAGAAAGCCAGAAGATGAAGATCAAGAGTTAAGTGACGAAGAAGATGATGCAACCTTACTGGGACAAACAAAACGCTTAGTTGAGCATGAAGAGCACCGTCTTATACCTGAGCAACTTCAACATCAAAAGCAGCAACTAATGCAGCAAATACAACACGTAGAATTGGAGCAACAACAACAACAACAACAACAAGTTGCTGAAAATTTACTACGATTGGGACAACTTCAACAACAACTGCATCAACAGGAACAAGATAAGCCAATGGAAATAGAAGCAGATATCGAAGTAGATACAATCAAGGAGTTTCCAATGACCATTGCAATTTTGAAAAAAGCAAGCGAGAAACGCTCTGGAAAAAGAAAAGGAGACAAAATGAAGGCTGTGAAAGTTTACCGGAAACGCAAAATAGCTGCTATCGTACGTTTTAAAAGATTTAGTCCCAGTACACAGCCAGAAAAGTGTTATCTCAGTATGTTACAACTCTTCAAACCCTTCACTAATGAACAACAGCTGGAACCACATCAGCACGGATTAAGCACATATAAGGAAGTGTTTGAGAAATATGAACACCTGTTCTTCAACAGCATTAACACCTTTGAACAATTTTCGGATGTCTTGGCTGATGTTTATGAACAACTTGAACAAGAAGGCAAAATAGCAATGGATGATGCAATTGGAAGAATTGGTGGACTTGAAGCTGGACATCATGGACATGAAGAACTAGAGCAGGATCCTGGACTGATGGATGAGATTCAAGACTTTCCTTTGGACACTGCAAGAGAGAAAGAGAGCAATGCGGCTGAAGGTGAACTAGCAGAATCTGATCCTGTACCAAAACTACTTCCCCCTTTAGCAAATAAGGAAGAACTATTGACCAGCATTGACTTCTATGAACAAGTATATGGCGCAAAGCGCAATAGGTGACCGCGCAGCGCATCCTATATATGAATTTTTGAATTTTGAATTTTGAACACAATATGAATGCATGGAATTTTGTCACTCAAGAGAATAAGTCTGTGGTTTCTCAACCATTTTCGAAAGTAAGCAAAGATTTGGAATCGCTATATATGAGTTGTGAACAAAAAAACTTAAGTCCTCTGTTCAATTCTTAGCCGTTCAGCTGTTACTGATTATTGATAACATTGCTGTGCGTGAAAGTTTGTCACTCAAGAGGGCAAGTCTGTGGTTTCTCAACCATTTTCAAAAGTAAGCACAGATTTGGAATCGTTATATACGACTTGTGAACAAAAAAAACTCAAGTGTTCTGTTCAATTATCAGCCGTTCAGCTGCTACTAATTATTGATGCTATTGTCATGCATGAAAGTTTGTCACTCAAGAGGGCAAGTCTGTGGTTTCTCAACCATTTTCAAAAGTAAGCACAGATTTGGAAACGTTATATACGACTTGTGAACAAAAAAACTCAAGTGTTCTGTTCATTTATCAGCCGTTCAGCTGCTACTAATTATTGAAGCTATTGTCATGCGTGAAAGTTTGTCACTCAAGAGGGCAAGTCTGTGGTTTCTCAACCATTTTCAAAAGTAAGCACAGATTTGGAATCGTTATATACAACTTGTGAACAAAAAAACTCAAGTTGTTTGTGCAATTCTCAAGATTACAGGTGTTACAGCGCAAAAACTATATATTGCAATGTTTAAACCTTTCTACCCAAAAAAATAATGTTTCAAATGCTCGAAAACCGGGTCTACCCCCAAAAAAAAAGTTTGTCCAGATCCGTTGAGAATTCGCCCGTTCCCAGCATTTCCAGACATATATACATACATATATATGAGGACAAAAGTTGAGTAACCTCTATAGACCGCGGAGCGGCCCTTCGGGCCGCTCCGCGGTCAAAAACATCTTAATCCTGACCAACCAAATGCATACAAAAAAGATGTGGATATGATGGTGGATTTGAAAAAAGCTCGGAAGAGTTTTAAGACTTACAAAGGAAACCATCTCTTCCTTACTGGACCAGGTGGAACTGGAAAAAGTTTTTTGCGTGCTGCCCTTCGTGCCAACTGCCAACTATTGTGTGCCGAGGACTGGGCTGAAGGAACAAGCCTTGTGAATGCACCAACAGGCACAGCAGCTAATGCAGTAGGAGGATACACTTTGCATGGAAGATGGAGCTTACCGCGACAAGAAGGCTATGCAATGGAAAATTTGAAGCTTGATCCAAAAAAACGCCAACAAATGAAAAATGCTTACAAAAACCTACACGTACTTTTCATCGATGAACTTTCTATGGTCTCAGTGGATACACTTTACCATTTATCCAGTAGAATACGTGCTGTCTTTGGTGGAGGACCTGACAATTTCTTTGGCAATGTTCTGATTATTGGTTTTGGTGACATGTTTCAACTGCGTCCTGTGAAAGCAAAATGGATTTGGGATGAGCCTGGAATTTCAGCAATGGCAGCCCCCGGAGTTTTGCATTTGTCGAGGGATTTATTCATCTTGCGAGAGTTAAAAGTACCTGAAAGGCAACGTGGTGATGTTGACCTTGGACAGATGCTCAACCGAATACGCCAAGGAGAACATACAGAAGTAGACACCAATGTGCTAAAAAACGTGAACTTGATGCATTAGGCCTAACTATTAATGACCCCAGTTTAATGGATGTTCCTGTTATCCTTCCGACCAATGCTGAAGTTGATGAAGTTAATAGAAAAAGAGAACAACAACTGGTTTCTAAACTCAAATTGGACAACGATGGTGTTGAGCCTGAAAAAGTGGATATGAAAGCTGTTGATTTGCTCACTGAAAGGGAAAGCCGTGGTTTCATTTCACAACTTCATGCTCTTCTTCCTAACATGGGACTAGATAGAACTGGTGGATTGCCTAATACACTTCGTTTATACAAAGGGAGCAGAGTTATGCTACGGATGAATATCAATGTGGCCGATGGTTTAGTAAATGGATCATGTGGAACCGTTTGGGGATGGAGCAAGCAAAAAGGGAAAGGAGGGCTGTCTGCATATATCTTGGTGAAATTTGACAGTCGACCTGGTCGTCAAGTGCAAAGCTCCCCAAAAACTCAATCACAAAGAGCCTGGAGTTCTGCCTAAAGATGAACCTGATGTTGTTCCTATATATCCTGCAGAAGTCAGTTTCAAAGTTAGTGGGCATGGTGTTCGACGTCTGATGGTGCCTCTAATACTCAGTTTCGCAATGTCCATTCACAAGGCACAAGGAGCTACATTCAGTCGAGTAATAACCAGCATTTGCACAAAAGGCGCTGCGCCTGCCGGTCTTGCCTATGTGGCTTTGAGCAGAGTGAAAACTTTGGCTGGCCTTTATCTGCTTAAACTGGATCCTAAAGCTATTCGTGCTGATCGAAAAGTTATGAAGGAGATGAATCGACTGCGATCTATCAGTGGACTTCCAACAGAACAACTACCAAGACAAAGCAAACCACCAATGGAAGAGAGTCGCGTTACCAAACTTCAGCATGCCAAACAAATGGACAAAGAAAAAAAGAAGAAGGCAAATCTGCTCCAAAATGTTTCAATGACGGTTTTTGGAACCAGAGACATTTTGGAAGAGGATGCATTACGATTGGGTGCCAGAGCAGCAGCTATTGAAGCAGTACCTCTACCACGAGCATTGCCCAAAAGCTTGGAAAACATTGAAGCTGAAATACTTAATAATCTGACAAATTGCACAAGTCCTGGAAGAAGTCATTCTGATTTTCGAAAGTTTGCGCAGAAAGAATTGGAAGGCCTCTGTGAGTTTTGCAAAGCAAGAGCTTCTGATATATGGCATGTCATCACCCATTATCGCTGTATTGAACCAAAAATCAGAAGTGCAATACCAGCTATGCCAGACTCTGTACCTGCACCAAAAGAATTACAATATCGTTTTATAAGAATGGCCATACCCGAACCGGAAAACCTTATGACAAACATGGTAAACAGTATGCTATACCCTTCTATGAGAGATAGTGTCGCTGCTGTTCAAACAAGAGGTGATGGTGATTGTTTACTGCATTCTGTCTCTATCTTACTCTTTGGTGACCAAAATCATAGCAATGTTCTACGTGGATTAATTGTTTTTACACTACTAACAATGGAAGAATATATTTTGGACATTTTAAAACTGTCAACAAGCTGGTATTACAACGACGAAACATATGGCCTTGTGAAACATCATTTGAATGGTCTCCGTCAAGGCATTTATGATCCTCGGAAGCCTATAATATTTCCTGCCGATACCTCTAACAGTGAACGACAACACAAATGGCTTGATCTTATCATGGAAGCTTATGGGAGTGGCATGTACTGCACTGATCTTCATGCTCAAGCATTGGGAATGATTCTAAACCGTGATATATTCATTTATGGCAATTGTCAGAGACACTCTGCTGCTCCTGGAGCAACTGGGAAAGACAAATGGCTATATGAGGATGAAAGTGACGTTGCCAGTCTATGGAGCTTGCGAAAACCATACAGCAAAGTTTGGAACAACCAGAGGGATGCACGTGGTTTGGCAAAAATTACTATTAACTCAAGTTTCAGCGAAACCAGCCGAAAAAAGAATATTTAAATATAAAACTAAAAAAAAGAAAGAGAATACAGCCCCCTGAGAGAAGGCACCCCAACAGCAAACCAACAGAAAAAAAAAAAACAACAAACCAGACAACAAGAAAAAAAAGCAGTTTGAAATGCCCTTTATTCACTACTTTAGGTGATTAAAAACCAAAAAAAACTTTGTTGTTTATTGGTAGTGAGTGAAATTAACAAATTTTAGGCTCTATGCCAGTGCCTGTAAGGTTAAAATCATCTGTAAGGGCACTAATAGTTCGACTAATGGCTGAGGAGGACAACATTGGAGTTTGGCTATGGTTCATTACAATAACATTTGTGATAATTGGATTGCTTGTTATATTCAGGGGAGAAAATAATAAATCTTCACGTGAAGTAGAATACCAGCCATCAGAGCTTGCAGAGCATTCCATTACCTCAACAAATTCATATTCGTATTAAAATGAAGTACAATTGTTGTCCTTTCAGGCAAAATTCCAACTAGCACAGCACTCCGTTACCTCAACAATTTCTTATTTGTATTAGGATGAAGTACAATTGTGAGGTTACAGGGTCATCCACCAATAAGAATAATACCTTCAGCACCTCCAACATCAACATTAATGCACTTCAGATCATAAAGTTTCTATTGTTGGGTTTTCTAGGCACATTTCCAACTAGCAGAGCACTCCGTTACCTCAACAATTTCATATTTGTATTAGGATGAAGTACAATTGTGAGGTTACAGGGTCAACTAACAACTACAACACCTTCAGCACCTCCAACATCTACAGTAATGCACTTCAGATCATAACTTTTCTATTGTTGTCTTTTTCAGGCACAATTCCAACTAGCAGAAAACTCCGTTACCACAACAATTTCATATTCGTATTAGAATGAAGTACAATTGTGAGGTTACAGGGTCAACTAACAACTAGGAGACCTTCCCAGAACTTCTAACATCTACACAGTAATGCACATCAAATCATAAATTTTCTATTGTTGGGTTTTCCAGGCACATTTCCAACTAGCAGAAAACTCCGTTACCACAACAATTTCATATTTGTAGTAGGATGAAGTACAATTGTGAGGGTACAGGGTCAAATAACAACTACAACACCTTTTTCAGAGCACCTCCA
>JASANA010004307.1:0-12114 GCA_030248095.1 Ptycholaimellus sp. GST1_10
ATGGAAATGTGAGTGAACCTTAAGAACGGAAAACTTGGTTTGGCCGGAGTCTCTGTCCTGGTAGGCGATGTTGGCGAGGGCGGTGATGCACATGTGCGGGAAGTCTGCGCAACAGAATCAACTCAGCCCAGAAACAGGCAAATGAGAGCCTAACTGGCTTGTCTCGCCGTCCAGGTCTCCAGCTTCTGCGCGCTGCACTCCGCGCACTCGAAGTTGTAGCAGACCATGAAGGCCAGAGCCTGACTGCAAATCACATCCTCCTCCTTCTCCTCTTGCCCCAAAAGCCGAATCATGCTCACAAATCTTTCAGCTGCTTCAGGCAGCGTCCGTGGAACCAGCGTCCGCACTTCCCGCACCACAGCTCCAGCTCGCCCAGCTCCCGCTCCCCATCGCTAACAACCAACCCAGCCTCTTCTCAAACCAGCAGTCGGTGAATGAGAAGAAAGGATAGAACCAATAGCAGACGGAAGAAGCCGTTTTCTCATCCTCCCTTCGCTCTCCCCTCACCCCAGCGCCTCCGTTGCGCGATTTCGCTTTCCCATTCCGCGTCGACTTTGACATTCCGCCCATTTTTTAGTTTTTCTGCAATTCGCCGGCCGCTTAATTAATCGACTGCGAAGTGTAAAAAAATTAAAAAAGCAAGATCGAAAAGGGCAAAAAGGAATGGAAGAAGCTGGACAGGGGAGGGTTTGAAAGGGGTGTCGGGGCGCCGCATGGAAAGTCGTTTTGCTTGCTTGCTCGCATTTTTGGCTTCCCCATGTGTTGTGACTATTTCTTTGTTACGGTATCCAGTAACTTTAACATGCTGCTTCTACTATTCAGCAAAAGCATAACGTAGCCAGAGCAAGCATGTGAAAATATAGTAAATTTTGCATTATAAGAATCTTAGCTTAAAAGATTAGAAAAATTAAATATTGCAAAAATAGAGATAAGTGGTGGTAAAAAAATGTGGTGAGGAAAATTTTGTTTTAGTTTCATGAAAAGCCATTGAAAAGCCTCGAAAATGTCATGGTAAATGGATCAAAAAATTGTCTTAGCATATGCAGTAAAATTAATCGGTTCACACACAGTTAGGAAAACGTCTTTCGTTTGTTCCTCACTAACCAAATAGATTCATTAAATTTTCACTGCTAAATCTATTTTTTTCCATTGCAATCACAGGAAAATTGACTGTATTGTCATCGGACTAAATCAAATGAATTATAGATAAACTTGGCAATAAAACATAAATTTGTGGTAAAATCAAACACTTTTGCTTTTAATATATGTTCATATACTACACATAAATACATAAATTTAATATATGTTCAAACGCTCACACCAAAGTCCAATAATCTGAAAAAAGAAGCACCGTTTTAGAAGTTGATTTTAAAACGCCGTTACAGCCACCGTTTCATGCCCTCTGGAATGATTACAAGCGCACGCAATTTTGAGTCCACCACTCTCTACACCAGTGAAAAAACAAACGCATTCTGCTGACTGCCTCACAGGGCAAGACTTATCCAAAGCTTCTCCCAACTCAGTCCAGGAGTTATGGCAAAGGAGCTGAAGCGGGGTTGGGATCTGACGGAGACAGACGAAGCTCCAGAAGAGAAGAAGCTCCGTCAAGAAAGAGAGGATGACGCGACGCCGATGGGCAGCTTCCAGCTGCTGCCCCAGGAAGTCTTCGAGAACACCCTCTTCACGTTGCCCAGTTACATTGATTGCTGGTTGCAAGATGATTGATGGGGGGTTGAGGTATTTGGAGGAGGCCAGCCGTCTGGCACTGCGCTGCACAAGCTCCGCCATCAATAGCTACGTCGGCAGTCTCCTTGGCCTCACCGTCAACCTTAGCCACCCTCAGTTTCCACTCTTCAAATTACCAGACTATTTTTTCTTTTTACCCCTGCCCCGGAGATCGATGCAAATTAAAAAACAGCAGTACCTATGCAGTGAAAAATGGACTTCAAAAAACAAAACCCCGGGTTCAAAATCAAACCTGAATTAAAATGTGATTTTATGAGCAATACTTTTTCTAGTGCACAGGCCGAACTAATACCAGTTTTTTGCAGCAATAAGATTATCGCTAGCTTTAAGCAAAGAAATATGTCGTCTACCATGGAATATGTCGATATTGATATGACACAGGTTCGCTATAGAACTAAGGCCTCACCATGGCTTATTCATCTTATGATACTTGTTTGCTAAAGCGCACCAAAAATAAACTATTAGGTATTCTGGGGGAAAGGAGCTGCCGTCAGAGACTCGACGTGTTCTTTTCGGGCAGATAGGGGTGGGATGGCCTTTCAAGCCAGAAGAAGTCACTCGAACAATCAAGGTATCTTTTCACGCATTTAACTTTAATTCTTCTATCATCTCGTTTTTAAATAAAGACTGCAAGAGCAGCTGTTTTAAAAGATCTTACCAAATTTTATCCAACTAGAATATGACCATATACGCAAAATTACGAAACTCTTGACGAAACCGAAATATTATGAAATTTTACCTAACCTGGGCAAAATGGCTATTTTTTGAGGTGTTGGAGGGTATTGTGTTGCACATTTCCGCAATTTAAAATTTTTTGTGCAATTTTTCTACCCCTCAAAATTGACCTATATTCATAAAAAATAGCTAAAATTAATTAAAAAAACTCATCATTATTTTATAAAAAATTGCGTAAAAATAGTTTTATCTATTTTAACAAATTTTTTATTTAGGGTAAATTTTGGGGTTTAGATTATCAAATTCGAATTCGCAATCGCGTAAAAAATTCAAAATTAAATGTGGCAAAAACCTACAAAAACAAGTATAATGACGCAAAGCGCAATAGGTGACCGCGAAGCACAAATTATATCAATATCACTGAACACATCTGAGGTGAAGTCAAGCTTATGATCTAATCTTATGATCTTATAATGTTTAAAAATTTAAAATTTTGCACTCTTGCTGAGCATAAGGATGGCAATATCTCAAAATATTATTAATCAAATCAAAAAACACAAGTACAATTTTCAGCCATTCAGCATGACAATTCTTCTCTCAAAAGGAAAAGTCTGTGGTTTCTCAACCAAATTAAAAAGTAAACACATATTTAGAATCAGCAGTTATGAATTGTGAACAAAAAAACTCGAGTCTTGTCTGCAATTTTTAGCCATTGAACATGACAATTCTTCACTCAAAAGGAAAAGTCTGTGGTTTCTCAACTAAATTCAAATGTAAGCACAGATTGGCTGACGCCTAGTTTCCCCCCCTAATCAAAGTTTCCCCCCCCCATGGAGGGGTACCGGCCAACCAAGGGGGGGACCCCCCCCCATCAAAGTTTCCCCCCCCCCCATGAAAGTTCTCCCCCCCCCAAGTTTTACCTACCACGCACACCCTGCGAAAATAGGTGAAAATAGTCTTGGGGGGGGGAAACTAGTCGTCGATTTCGACGACTAGTTTCCCCCTCCCCCAAGGATTTTGACGACTAGTTCCCCCCCCCCCCAGACACCAATTGCCTTGTTTTGACGACTCGTCCCCCCCCCCCCCCACCACACAAATTCCCCCAACACAGAAACTTGGGGTTGCATTAGCGCTGGGTGTGTGTTATAGGTGAGAATCTTGGGGGGGGGGGAACTTTGATTAGGGGGGGAAACTTTCTTGGGGGGGGGAAACCGCTAGGGGGGGGGGATAATCCGATGGGGGGGGGGGGGGGAGGGAAACTAGGTGTCAGCCCACAGATTTAGAATTAGCAGGCATAAATTGTGAACAAAATAACTCAAGTCTTCTGTGCGATTTTTGGCCGTAACTGTCGATCCATGAACACTAACACTTATTAACACTTATTAACACTATTAACACTATAACACTTTGCCATAATCATGAACACTTTCAGTTTTTTCCCATTTTCTTGCTCAATTTTGAAGTTTAGGCCAAATCAAGCATACCGGAGGAAAGCTGGACTTGTGCTAGATCCTCTCGCGTTCGAATTTCAACTTTTTGTCCAGAATTGGGTGAGCAATGATGATTTGAAACAAAAAAACCCCATATTAACACTTTTTTAGTGTTCACGATTTGGGACCCAAATATGAACACTTTTTTTAGTGTTCATATCTAGGTCCGAAATCGTGAACACTTTCCCAAAATTTTGAAAAACTGTTCACGATTTGGGCAGTAAGTATGAACACTTTTTGTTTTTAATTTTCTATCAGTCGCAAGGACTGTGAATTTCAAATTTGTTACTTTTTAGCATTTGTGATGGAGCAGTGGGCAATTTTGAGGCAAATTTGACTATTTTTGACAAATTTTGTCATGATTAACTGAAATTGATGCAAAACCAGCCAAATAGGGCAAAATAGGCTCTGGCTATTTTTGGACCATAATCTCAAAATTTTACATTTGACTAATTTCAGTGTGCGTTTTGTGTGTTCCTCCATTAAATAGCATACACTAAGCCTGATAATGTTCTGATTTGATCAATTTCAGTGTTTTTATGGATTTTTGTTACATTCATTATTAGTGTTCACGATTTTGGGACTCAAATCGTGAACACTTTTCAAAATGTGTGTTATGAGAGCCGCAGGTATCCTACAACTCAAAATTTTAGCATTTTATCATAAAATCTTGTGAAATGAACAATTTTGAGCCAAAAATCTGAGTTTTGCACAATTTGCAAAACTTAACTCAAATGACACAAGTAGTACAAGCTTAGCTTAGGCAAGAGACTTTACACTTTACTTTCACTCAACGAATCCTTTGTGAGAATGAGACGTGTTTTGCGTGGGGCAGGATTTCGTCTACACCACTCCTTGCAAACGCAGGGCTACCATAAACCTCATTGAGACTCAGGCGTGTCTTCTAAAGAGGCAGCCTTCAAGCAATTCGAGGGATGGAGAATGAAACCTGGCGGGGTTTATGTCGATCCATGAACACTAACACTTTTTGAACACTATTAACATTAACACTTCAAACACTTCAAATACTTTTAACACTTAAAAAGAGCTTTTCTAGTGCAATAAGAGCAATAACTTGAACACTTATTTTTTCTGTAAAAAATTAATATGTTGTTCTAAATAGCTAGATGTAGGATACCTGTGGCTCTTAGAACAGAAATTTTGAAAAGTGTTCACGATTTGGGTCTCGAAATCGTGAACACTAAAATAAATGTTACAAAAATCCCTATTAAACGCCAAAAACCTACAACAAATCATTTTTATAGCCATTTTGCAAAACTTTTATCTATTCTGCATACAAAATATACATTGGAATAAGTCATGAAGAACATTACCAAAACCTCAGCCAAAAATTGCCTAAGCTTAGCTTGTACTACCTGTGTCATTTGAGTTAAGTTTTGCAGATCATATTGCAAATTGTGCAAAACTCAGATTTTTGGCTCAAAATTGTTCATTTCACAAGATTTTATGATAGAATGCTAAAATTTTGAGTTTTGTGAGTTTTCAAAATTTTGAGTAAGGCCGCCTGCCGCGGAGGGCAGGTCAGTCAGAGCTCCGGAGGCCGTAGGGCATGGGTGCGGAGGCCCCGGAGCATAGCCTAGCATGCGAAGCATGCTAGGCGAAGCGTAGGGGCCGTAGCACCCGTGCCCGGAGGCCGGAGGAGCTCTGGCGCCCTGCCCGAAGCGGCGGGCGGCCAAGGCCAGCTTAAGCAGTTACCCCATTTTTGCGTCCATCTGTCCGCATATATATATAACTGGTACCATCGGCAAGCCGAAATGAAGCTCTTTTCTCCTGAAAAAATCGATTGCCCCGAGTGTAAAGCCAAAGAAATTGCCCTACTACTAGTGAAATCTGCTTGTGGGGCATTTGCATTTTGTTTTCGCGCGCAGTTCTAGGGCTCTTTTCATGCGCGCTCAAACAAAATGCAGGTGACACAGCAGATTTCACTAGTAGTAGGGCAATTTCTTTGGCTTTACACTCGGGGCAATCGATTTTTTCAGGAGAAAAGAGCTTCATTTCGGCTTGCCGATGGTACCAGTTATTTCCTCAACTTTAAAAGCATTCAAAATACAAGACTAAAATGCTACAGCATGAGCAGCTTATGAATTTGAATTTGTCAATCATCAAAAAGAACTAGACTAGTTGTGACAAAATCGTGACAAATTTTGATTTAAATTATAAACCCATTCAAGTTAATATTTTAACAAGTTCATCTATAAAATCCACTGATCATTCATAAGCAGGCGGCAATTTATGGCAGGAACCCTGTCATTTAAATTATTGCAGTTTTTGTTTTGTCTTCAATTTTTGTTAAATGATAAGTTTTGTGAACTAAATTATTTTCAAGCCTCTTCAATAATGAAAACATGTCAAAGTTGAAGCGTAATACAGATTAAAATAAAAAATTGGTCATATTGCAAATGCCAGCAAAAGCTAATTTTACCTTAAATAATTTCAATTAATTTCAATTTTGTTTGTTTTATTTTGTTACGCCTCATTTAGTAAATTTATAATTTCAGCATGCCCTAAAATGCAAAGATTTTTTTCGATTTAACTTCAAAACATTATTTAATTGATATTTTTCGATTTTATAATTTACTAATTATTGTCCTTTTTGTGCCAAAATTGCCGCCTGCTTATGAATGATCAGTGGATTTTATAGATGAACTTGTTAAAATATTAACTCGAATGGGTTTATAATTTAAATCAAAATTTGTCATGATTTTGTCACAACTAGTCTAGTTCTTTTTGATGATTGACAAATTCAAATTCATAAGCTGCTCATGCTGTAGCATTTTAGTCTTGTCTAGATCTTGGCCATGTGGAAAACATATTTATTTGCCACATGAACAAGGCGACAAGTTTGCCACATAAGCAAGGCTTCAGGAAGGATTTAGATAGGGAAAAAATCAATTTTGGTGTCCTAGGGTTACTCGAAGTCATTGGAATTCCTCTAAGATTCCATAAATTAAGATCTATTGCATTGAAGCTAACCTGAGCATCAGTTCATAAAAATCTGCGCAGTTTCCCTTTCACATTGAAGCTAACCTGAGCATCAGTTTATAAAAATCTGCGCAGTTTTCCTTTTTTATATATTTCAGTTAATATTTTAGTTATTTATTAAAATTCAGAGGCCTAAATCAAAATTTCAAGAATTTTGCCATCTGGAGCAGACTGTGAGCTTTCGATTGATATATATATGTCCTAGGGTTCAACCTACCAGTCTTCCAATCAATTTGGTGACAGGAAACCATGCAAAAACTCGATCACCCATTCATAACTAGGGCGCTGTCGCACCCTAGGACAAAGGCCTGAGTCATTATTCGGCTAGTAGTTGGTAGCATATTTCCTCAACTTTGAAATGCAAAACTTTTAAAAAATCATCACATAAGACTTGAACTTTCCATTTTCATCATATGGCCAGCGCTTTTGCCACTACACCACTTGTTTGCATTCCAAAAGACTACACAAACAAGTTTGGTTAAAACTGCGCAGTGGCGAGCAAATACCTACACCCATTCATGGAGTAGATGCGAAGAAGGGAAGGGAAGGGAAGGGAAGAAGGGAAGGAGTTCGTGCGGCACTTTTGTTTTGCGATTTTCGCCATGAAATTCAAACTTTTATGCTGCTTTTCGCGAGTACCCCCCATAATTCGATGTTGCCCTTTCCGTTGCAGCAAAAATCAATGCAATCGGTGCTGTCTGTGATGAGAAAAACGCTTATCAATTTTGAGATCTGGCAATAACCCTCAAAACATACACTTGGGTCGAAAAGAGGGGCTGGGCGCTGACGGTCGCTATGCTCCCTCGCGCCAGCCCAATATGTGTGTGTGGCATGCCCGTACTCCGCGGTTTTTCAACGAAATTGGCTGATTTTTTGCATGAAGGTCCGCCTAGGCGGTGCCTCGGGACCATTTTTGGTGCTTGGCGTAATTTTTTGAATTTCGCCCAAAACTCAATTTTTTGATGTTTCAAAACACTAAAAATCGTAAATCACTAGTTTTTCTATGAAATTAGCTGAAATTTTGCATAAAAGTCCGCCTTGGTGATGCCTTGGCACCATTATTAGGGCTTGGCGAAATTTTTTGATTTTCACGCAAAACTCAATTTTTTGATGTTTCTAAATACGAAAAATTGTAAATCACTGGTTTTTCGATGAAATTACCTGAAATTTTGCATGAAAGTCCGTCTTTGTGATGGCTTGGCACCATTATTGGGGTTTGGCGAAATTTTTAGAATTTTTTTCAAAACATAGAATTAATAATACAATAAAACTTAATAATACATTTTGCTCATGTACCTTGACAATATTTCTTGGGACAGAGGCCGCGCATCTTGGCAACAGCCGAGAATACCTTGTTGGCCGTTCAGCTGCTACAGAGAAAAATGTTCATTTTTGGGGAAAATTTTTTTCTACTCAGAAAATTGATGTTTCTACTTGTCCGGGACTGGTTCCTACCTGCCAGGATACAAGCAGCAAATTATAGCCTTTAGGGACAAAGTATGTCAAAATCCGTTGAGAATTTGCCCAAGCCTGGCCATTCCAGATAGAAAAATATATATATATATACAGACAAAAAGTCAGTCACATGTATAGACTGTGAAGCGGGCCCTTTGGGCCCGCTTCGCGGTCAATAGCAATTTTCGTTAGTTTTTGGCCACGCATAATAATTTTTGGCGGCTTTCCTTAAATACTAGTTTTATTGAGCAGCTAATGCGTTATAATCTGTTGTGCCTTCTGGAAGGAGCCCGTTTTAGAAATTTTTCGAATTTTTAATTTGAAATTGAAAATCTTTGAGCCAAAACCTTATAACCTTACAATGGTAACAACTATCATTTAAAAAAATTTAGCGGAATCTCTGATTGTGCCTGACCAGGGTTATGTCCAGTGGCGGATATTAGGGGGGGGGGTGGGAAGGGGGGGAAATCCCCCCCCCCCCCACCCCCGAAATTTTTATAGGCGGGGAAATCCCAATCCCCCGAAATCATCAGGAAGGGGGAAAATTTCTTCTTTTCAGCGAAAAATGTAGAAAAATTTTTGCGCGCTTCAGTTATGTCCCTTTTAAACATTGTAAGGCCGAGCAATACTTGCAACAGAGACTGAAGCGGGGGAAAAGCAGAATGAAAAGAAAAGACGGTATGGCATTGCAGAAGCGTCTAAGCAGCCTGCCGAAGCTGCGCTGCATCAGTCTTCCACTCCGCCAGGTGGCCCAGACTCGAGCTCTCAGCAAGCTCGGCTCCTGCCTCCGTGAATTGAACCTCTGCGAGTACGCCCTCACACCGTTCAACAGCCCCAAACAAGGGTCACTTCCGTTATGGAGGCATGATAAGCTATCCTAGCTAATTGGGCTGGCACGAACGGAGCATTAGCGAAGTATTTTAAGAGAGCTTCATTGAGAGGTTCAAAAGTTGGTTGCCCAAAAATTTTTACCCCCCTTTTTTATATTTTTTTTCCAAACTAGACACAATTCTAAGACTTTTGGTGGCCTGTGAGTGGTCAAAACCTGAAATTTGATTTTTAGCAAATATTTTGTTTTTTTTGACCAACTGTCTACGATCAGGTGCAGCTGAGCTATTTGCAAAAAACCGATTTTCTGGTGTTCAAAATCTTCAAAAATTTTCAATTTCAATATCAAAACTCGATTTTGCGACAACGGCACCCAGATTTTCTTAAAAATCAGATAAATTTACCTATATGGACCAACGGACAACTTTGTAGACCCTGCACCACGAGAGATATTTGAGGTCGAAAATGACAACTCACATTATGGCCCTATGTTATAGCATAGGCAAAAAATGGCCGAAAATTTTACTGTCTCAAAATTACAATTTTTTGCCCTGAAAAAATTTAATAGACCTATATCCATCTTGCAACGTGGTTTTTAGCATCAGTTCTAACGCTTGAGCTAGAAAACTTTGACATTATTTTCTCCTATGCTATAACATAGGCAGTGTTGTAGGATAGGGAAAAACAATGTCAAAGTTCACACATGTAAATATCAAAACTTGGGCTAAAACCCACGTAGCAAGACATATATAGGTCTATTTAATTTTTTCAGGGCAAAAAATTGCAATTTTGAGACAGTAAAATTTTCGGCCATTTTTTGCCTATGCTATAACATAGGGCCATAATGTGATTTCTCATTTTCGACCTCAAATATCTCTCGTGGTGCAGGGTCTACAAAGTTGTCCGTTGGTCCATATAGGCAAAATTATCTGATTTTTAAGAAAATCTGGGTGCCGTTGTCGCAAAATTGAGTATTGATATTGAAATTGAAAATTTTTTAAGATTTTGAACACCGGAAAATCGTTTTTTTGCAAATAGCTCAGCTGCACCTAATCATAGAAAGTTGATCAAAAAAACAAAATATTCTTCTCCTCAAGACGATTCGAATGGTGGTAGAATCATTAAAATTGGTTGAGAAGAAAATGAGTTATGGGCGGTAAAATGTTTGGTCATTTTTAAAATTTTATAAATTTGCCAAAAATCGAATTTCAGGTTTTGACCGCTCACAGGCCAAAAAGTCTTATAAATGTCTCTAGTTTCAAAAAAATATAAAAAGGGGGGTAAAAAGTTTTGGGCAACCACGTTTCTTAGACTTTCGACCTTCTCAGTAAAGCTCTCTTAAACAGTATATAAGAAGTAGAAGAAATGTTGGCACCACCGGCAGGCCAAAATAAGTCTCTTTTCTCCAAAAATTTAAATTGTCCCGAGTGAAAAGTCAAAGCAATCAAAGAACTACTACTGGAATCTGCTGCGTCATCTGCATTGTTTTTGGGCGCGCATGGAAAGAGACTGAACTGCGCGCCCAGAACAAAATGCAACTATCCATGGTACCAGATTATCCATAATCCAAGCTCCTGCATCCATAATTATAATTATATCTGGTACCATCGGCAAGCCAAATGTGGCTCTCTTTTCTCTAAAAATTGCAATTGCCTCGAGTAAAAAGTCAAATAAATACATCTACTACTAGTGGAATCTGCTTCAAAGACAATTGCATTTTGTTTCAGCGCGCAGTTCAGAGGCTCTTTCCAATGCGCGCTGAAACAAAATGCAGGTGGCTCAGCAGATTCCACTAGTAGTAGATGTATTTCTTTGACTTTTTACTCGAGGCAATTGCAATTTTTAGAGAAAAGAGAGCCACATTTGGCTTGCCGATGGTACCAGATATTTCTTCCACTTTTAATTGGGCTGGCGCGAGGGAGCAAAGCGAACCGTCAGCGCCCAGCCCCTCTTTTCGACCCAGGTGTACGTTTTAGGGGTTATTGCTAGATCTCAATTTTGATAAGGCTGCTGCTCGTCACAGAAAGCTCCAATCGCTATAATTTTTTTTGCAATGGAAAGAGCAACATCGAATTGACTATAGTTTATCTTTTGAGTTTTGCATAAAACGTTTGATTTTCATGAAAAATGCAAAAAACTACTTTTAAAACTTATTTCTCCACTCCCCTGCACAAGCCCTCTCTCTCCCGCCTCCGCCCCCACCCCACACTTTCGCCCCCCAGCTCTCAAAGCATCCAGTCAAGTCCTTCCGGCCTTTCTGAAGAAATAGTAAAAGACGCTTCGCATGGCTCGCAACAGCCGTCGTCCCCCCGCCCTCCTTTCCTCCCGCCTCCCCCCCCCCCTTCGAGCTCCTCCATGCCCAGACCATTTCCAGCATTATTCTCGGTTAATTGCTTATGTTTGGGAAAATGTAACAAACTGAGCCCCGATTGATGACAGGTCTAAAGCCACTGATAAACGGCGTCATAGTCCTTGCCTTCCTGTTGAACGTCGGGCGACATCACAAGTTCCTCACCCAGCTCGACAACATGGACCGCCTTTTCTATCAAGCTCGCTCTACACTGCATTTTTGAACCGAGCCAGTTCAAGCGATACTTTTCCAGGAATTTGGTGCAGACCCGCCGGTCTTACGTCTCAACCTCTTCATCACCTTGACTACACTCTTTGTGCATCTGCTCTTTACGGGGGTTCGGTAAGTGGCTGGCTGGGTAGGAAAGGGTGGATGTTGAGTGGGGTTGAATGGGCAAGGTGATAAGGACACTTTCTTCCTCTGGGATGCGGGGATGGAGCAGATGGAGATGATGAGGTGGACCTCTCCTTCATCATCGTTCCAGTCATGACCACGGCTGCCGTCCTGCCCCTTCTCTACTTTGAAATATGCAATCGCATCGTTCGCTTCTGGTATTCCTCCTCCATC